>VDFB02052391.1:0-20116 GCA_007258455.2 Sequoia sempervirens
AAGAAAGTCAAAACATGCAACAAAATGTTGAAACCAATTAAGGGAAAAGAAGGAAATAGACTAGACCAAAACAATACAAGGGAAAAAAAGGTGAAAAAAGAAAATTAATTAGATAAGTAAAAGGAGACAAAATAGAAAACTAATTTAAATTTTTTTATATCTATTAGCATATTTATAAATAAAAATGCAAAAAAAGTGAAAGTTGAAATTTTTTTAATATAGCATGTATGTTATGGCTTAATTACTAGGTCATGACATAGATGTAGATAAAAATTAAAAAATAAAGCAAAGAGAAAAATCCCAAGAAAAAATAAAAAAGCTAGAACATAAATGCATATAATACAAAAAAATAAGAAAGGAAAATAGTTACTAACAAAAGAAATATATATTATATTAACAAATCTTAAACATTCATCATTTTCCTGCCACTATTGTTTCTCTCTCCTCCAATACCTTTCACTTCTCTGATTTGGGGAGCTGCAATGATGGTTTTAGAGTATGTTTATTAACATGAAAATTACCGCCAAGTTCCTAATAATGTGCACATTTAGGTTTTGACATTACAACATATTTTACCCTACACAGTTGAATATACAAAAACATTTATAGATATCCATACCCTATTCTAAAGCTCCCATTTTCACGTAGGGTGGATGCTTGCAAAGGAAGAGTATATGCTGGCACAGGTGGTGAATGGCATTTTCTGTTTGGTGCAAGCAGTCTGGGATGTTGGCAATGGATTTGCTTCCCCAAACTCTTCCTCTTTGGTATTGACTTTTCACTTCTCCAATTTAGTGAGTTGCAACCATCTAAGTAAGTCCTTAAACCTTGATATTTTCAAATTTAGTTTACTATGAATAGATTAAAGGTTGAGGATTTGGGCTTTACACCCACTCATTGCATTTGCTTAAATTTTTCTAAGGACTTTTCAAAAAAACCCATTTTGAACATATCCTTCAATCATGACATTCTGTGATATCACATTTCTTTGAGGCATCTTTGGAAACAGTTTGCTTGCCTCGTCTATGCTTCCACATTTTAACGTATGTCTAGCAGGGCACTTGTAACTACAACATATGAAAGAATTTAAGTCCCTGTTGTTATGCTTTGATGGATTTCCCTTCATTATTATTGGATATCTGATGTAGTGCACATTATTATAGTGCAAGCCTATTTTTCAAATTGTTTCATTTAGCACCACCAATATTCTCCACAAGAAAATTGACCTTGTTTAAATTGATGGAAATGGTTCACATCTCTTAGAACAATTTATCTTGCAATTCTTATCTTGGGCTCACATACCCCTATGATGGGACTCCATCCAACATTAGTACTTGGAATTCTATTACATCCGAATATGTGATTGAACATAGCAGATTGTTTCATTTGGCACCACCAATATTCTAGAATGAAAGTACTAATGTAATTCTAACCATACAAGAAACTGAAAAATCACTAAAAGTAGTAAATTAGGGTTCTTGATCTGATCGGTGATTTACCATATCAATGAGACTTCCAATTTGAATAGATACTGATTTTTCCTCACATATCCCTATGATGGGACTCCATTCAGTATTAACACTTTCATTCTAGAATCTTTTAAAGCCTTTATAAAATGTCAATTAACGATCTATCAAAGAAAACCAAAGGAAATCAAGAAAAAAGTTAGTGTTGCATCATGTAATGTGCATTAAATTTTCTCTTATTTGAAGGTCCTAAACATCCTCATCTAGATACCTTAAATGCAATTTTCAAGATAACCATATTGTAGGAGTTAGCTCATCCTTTTATCATGCATCAAATCTTGCTATTGGGAAACAAATTAGATCATCTTCTTGTATAGACCGAACACTCTTCTATAAACTAGAATTTAATTGATTTTATTTTTTATAAATTAGGTTGTATATATTCTACTAATTACATTGGGACTCTTCTTGCAAAGAAAATAAGTATTTGCATATGCAACTAGGAACTACTTACCTTCTTCTCAAAATATTTACAATTTGAATGAATTGCACTTCTCATAAATTACAATTACATTAAATTTAGCTTCATTATATGCTTTAAATGCAAAGCAATCCACTTATCTTAGGTGGAGAGACAATGCAAACACAACTGTTTTGGCCTCTTTAGACTCCCTTGAGAATGCATGGAAATTTTATTTTTCTACAACCAATGGAAAATGTTGAAGAATATTTAGTACAGATTACACTTGATTATATGTGCTTTGGGGATTGAATCATTCTTAACACAAATTTTTTCCCAATTCAATGTCTCGAATAGGAAGGTATATTGTTGTTCTTGAAATTTTGTATTTGGAATTTGGGAAGTGATATGAATGTTGTCTGAAGAAGAATGAATTTTTAGCTTTTGGATGTAACTGTATTTTCTTTTTTCCGTCAATATTTTGGATTGTACTCAATGATCCATGTTTAGGATAAGGATAGAATAGTGATTGGAATGTTGTTTTTTTGATAGAAAGATCCTGTGATAGGATTATGGCATATGTTGTGAGGGTTAGTTGCTTTTATTTCTTCAACACTTTTGTGGATTTTAATTTTTAAAATCCTAATTACAAGTACAAAGAAAGAAATATTACAGACCACTTATATAATAGAGTATTTGCTCAAGCTTTCTAAGGAACCAAAGTCCAAATTCTTCCTTGTGTCAATGATGTTTGAGAGAACGCGCAGGTGCGATCTGTGGAAGTTAATGAAGCATTCAAACTTCAGAAAGAAAATGGATATGTTGTTTGGGATGTGCGTCAAGAGGCAAAATTCAAAGAAGTAGGTATCTTAAATACCATTCATGCTTCTTGGGATTTTGAGGATTTCTTGTAGTTTTTAATCTCAATAGGAAATTTCTCATTACTTGTCTATGTTCTACCTAAAATTGAAGGAATCATCACATTATTTCACAATAAACAAAAGTATACTGGAATATTTTTAAGGAATTATTATTGTAAGGTGAAAAGAAAAGCTTGTTTAGAAGCATTATGTTTTTCATTTTAAAGCTTTTGGATACAACTGCATGGTAGTTTTTTAGATCATGGTTTCTGATCACATTGTGTGATGAGAGGATCACGTAGTGTGATCCAAAATGTTGATGTAAAAAACTACCACAAGGTTTTATCTTAAAGCTTTAAAAATTCAAGAAAATCTTAAATGGGTAATAATTCTATATGTTTATTGTTGTATGCCAATGTATATCTTCTAGCTGCTTGCATATATAGTTAATTGATAGTTGGTTGTACTTGTATTTTTGTATTCTTGATTCTAGTTACTTCCTTAATGTTGGTTGCAGAAGTTGGTGGTAAATTCTTATTAACATGCACTTGTTCCTCATGTTTCTAATGAATCCCTTTTTTTTAGTATCATCCAGAAGGAGCTATAAATGTGCAAATTTATAGATTAATAAAAGAGTGGACGACATGGGATGTTGCTAGACATGTTGCATTTGCATTATTTGGGATTTTTCAAGGCATTGAAGAAAATCCAGAGTTTCTTGAAGGTAAATGTTTTCTAACATTGGAATTATAGGCATGTCAATTAACAACTCTATTAAGAATCTATCATAAAAGAAAGTCTATTCAAATTTTGAATACTATATCTTAAGGAAAAAATTTGTACTTGACAAAATTGAGATCAAAACTGGATAAAAACTCCAAAATCATAGTGTTATGCTCCCAAGGTGGTACCTTGAAGCCTTCTACAAATTTTCCTGAAGGTCAACAATGAAGGTAGAATTTCTTCTTTCTATATTATGGTTGATTGGAGGCCTTTGCTTCCTTCTATCAGTTGTTAGAATAGAAAATAAATGAGAAGTAAACATGGGAATTCATATTTATAACTAGCGAGGTTCAAAAGGAATTATTTTAAGTTTACCAATTGCCAACCTCCAACACTCTAGTTGTGGCTACACAAAATATCAACTTCTCAATTCCATTTTAACAAACTCAATCCATGTTTAGTTTGATTACTCATCTCAAGTTCTTCTTTCCCTTTCCAATCACTCAACCCAACACAAAAATGTGCAAGTAAGAGTCCCAAAACACTACAAATCCTTCAAGACACCTTGGTCAACTTTAACTTAATAAAAAACAATCAATTACAACATCTGCCCTTTCATATTACATCACCTTGTTATGACTGTCCTCATTGTGCCACCATGGTACTTACAAACCTCAACCCTCAACTTTTCTTTTCATGACATCATTATCTATTTCAACACCTGAGACACCATTACTCGACTTAATTTAACATGATTAAACTCTTTCCACACCCTAAGATGCAAATCCTTTCACTTTGATAGCCAAACTTTAATGACCGATTGTACTCCTTGTAGCCATGCATCATAACACTATCATAGATAACTTCCCATGGAGACCTCTAATACTAATTGTAATCAACAATTAGGATCCCCCTTTTCATGTACCAAAACATATCAAAAGCTTTCCTTAGGTTATTTTGGAGAAAAGGTATACAAATATACTATTTCTACCTCAAAACAAGGCTAATTAGGTATGCAACCAAGATAGGGCTTATTGGTTATATAATCTCCACACACAAACTCATTGTTTTAGTGATTCAAATAGAGGTATTTTTACTTTTTTATGCTTGATAGACCTTTAGATAGCTATTCCCATGCTCAATTTACCAAACCCTAGGCTAAGTTCCATTGAAACTCTAAGTTTTATTAGTCTATAACAAAAAATTCAGTCAATAATTCCAACTCATCACCTTAACTTTGTGTTTTGATCCAAAAATCATTAGAATATGGAGGAACATACATGTAAGAGCAATCTCAAAGAAGTAGTGGATTTCACCAGTTGGAAAGAGAGGAAACAATTTTTCTTAACCACTGTTTACCCTAATGAGGGTTCTTGGTTGATTTCACAAAAGTTCAAATAACTTACACAATACTTAATCAATCTGCATGAAACAAGAAAAATTTGGAAGGTGATTGAAGGCTCTACTATTTACAACCAATTAAACATTCTCTTCAGTCCGTATTGGGCCATATATGGCCTAAAAACAAAGATTTTCTGTAGAAATATGCTAAAAATCAGCATTTTCATTGATCTAAATATATTCAAGTCACTTGGATGTCTACACGCTACAACAGCTTAGCTCCAAGTTCACTTTTTAAGTGGATAAATTCTTAAATATTGTAGATGAAACCATTATTCAGCCTAACTACCATCATCTTGTCTACAAGGATCTTGTTGACCCTATGATTATACACAAAATCTTCAATTTGGAGACATGGGATAATTGAACCATGTAATTTTTGCTAGATTTGTGAGCATGCTAGAATCCCCTCCAATCTTCCACTTCACTATCTGGTGTAGGAGAACCAAGCATATGAAGTTAACATCAAGAGTTCAATTTGTTAAAGTCTAGGTGTTAGGGTCTTTAGGCATTAGATGTAGTTTTTTTTCATTAAATAAGGTCTAATGAGACCATCTATGATGTAAATGGGGGTTTTAGAATCATGTGTGTCATAAGAACCAAAGTTCTAGTAGCAGCAATAGGTCCTGATGAGCCACATGTTGCAAGCACAACATGGACTAATGATGGATTGATGGAGAAGCAAGGTCTGGAATTTTGGGAGCATGAAATCAAAGGAGCTGATTTGGAAGGATTCTTAATCTCTAAACTTCCATCCCATCCAAAGCTTTACTGGGGCCAACTTCATAATGGACTCCAATATGTTATTCTCCTAAACAAAGTTCCTCCTAATAGGTAGTTACATTAAGAGGTATTATTTTGAGTAAACATGTAATATTATATCATTTTATGTAGATCAATGAAATTATTAAGCATTCTAATTTTTTGTTGAACCAATTGCTGATTTGTGTCATCCCAATGGATTCTAGTAGTAGATAGAATAAAATAGGAACTTTTATTCCTCTTCAAGTTTAGTTTTTTTGTTCACATGAATAAACCTGACCATTTTTTTTTTCTTTTATAACTTATGCATGTAATTATCAACACGAGAATTGTAAAATCATTTAATCTGAGTCTGGATGCACCAAGAAAATCCTTGAAAGTCTCTTTTCTTTTCCTCCATTCAAAACTTATGTTCAACTTAGGTTGCTCCATAGAGTATATAATTGATTATTGAAGGACTCTATTGTTTAAATCCTAATCTGTCAGGTGTTCAATAAGTATTTTATAGGTAGAAAAGTTATCCCCTGTGCATTTTGCTTGCTTAAATCATTGAAACATATGAAATTCTCAACATATCAATGGGCAGGAGTTATCTTTTCAAATATAATTGAACTAAGTGAACAATGTATATTTTCCCATTTTTTTGCGTATAGATGTGCATGTGCATGCCCCTGTTTAGCTATCATGGACAGTTTCTATTATAGTTAACAACTAGCTGACTGAATATATGGCCAACTTCAGGCCTACAAACAATCTACCCTCAAAGCATAAAACTAATTAACTTCAATTGAACAAAATGTAGATTTCCCCATTGGTTTGTGTATATATGTTCATATTTAGGATTATGATCAAATTTTGTGATACCTCTTAGCTTTAATACAAATATTGTGCATATTTCTTCTCAGTTTATTCAATTTGGTGCTATTATTTTTATCCTATGATTCAGGCTTCAAAAAAACCCCTCATAAGTATTTGTCTTCCAGAACTATCTAGAAGAGGGTAATCAAAATCAATATTGGAATATCTGAAAGTCGAAGATACTTTCCCTAAAACTGAAGTTTTGTTCTCAACAAACCAAAGCTAAGATGAGCCAAGAACTAGTGGAAGGGAAGTTGAATGAAAATTGAGAGAAACTAAAAGCCTTCCTAAGAAAAGTTCCCTTTCCACTATAATTGTCAGTTCTAGTGTCTCCTTGTTCATTTTTTCTGGCATCTCCTCATTTTTCATTTATTGATAGAGAGCTTTTGAAAGAAGTGCAAGATATTCTTCAATCTCAACAATCAATGTTGAGATAAAATGGAAGCATTGCTCTTTCAAATAAGGTGCTAAATCATTTATCTTTGAAGGAGATTTATGTGCATTAAGAAAACTTAGGAGGTCTTCTAGAATATTCTTGGACCCCTTATCTATGGTATCTTTTATTTGACTAACCTCAATTCCAAAATAAACGTTAAGGTGACCAAACTAGTCTTCATCATTTGTCATCATAAATCTAAAACTCAACCCAAGTAAATTGACACTTTTTAGGTCCCCTCTCTTGACAAGCCAACCCTCACTAGTAGTTAATTTGTGCAAATGGGTTTCAACATCTTTGTAACTTTCCAGAGATGTAACTATGGCTTTAAGGAATTTACCAACCTTAACTCTCTCACACAGATCTACAAATCCAACTATTATTTGTTTCATCCTACTAACAAACATGCTTTCAAAAAGTTCATCCCACAGACTCTTTGAGTGATTCAAAACAATCTCACACACGCATTGCCATGGAAACTCAACATTTGAACCAAAATCCATTTTTATCCACTCCAAGATCCCTTCAAGTGCATCCAGATTGTCCAGTGTTTCTCTGATCAATGTCTCATTCTCTACAAGTTCCTTACCACTTTTCACAAGATCAAGCAAATACTTTCCCCCAAGCCTATCTGCGAAGAGAATATCATCTACACATGTCTTAAGCCACACTAACCAAGACTTTGATATAAGTTCGCTAAGAAAAATCATCATGATAGCTTGTAGCTTCTCTCTATGAGATTTCCACAACTACACCTCATTATCTAGGTTTGGAATCCCACCAAACAATCGATCCAAAACGCTAACACAATTAAGAGGTAAATTATTTAGAATCAAGAAGAGTTCCTCATTTAAATAGTGCGCTGCATAACTACCACATTACAAAATGAACCCACCCCACCTTATCTGGCCTACTGGCTGATATATCTTTTTGGTTCTATAATGTGTCAATGGTCTATTTTTTCAGGTGTGAGGTGTTGCATGTATACTAATCAGCTGGCATCAGAGCAGTCGCAGAGCATCAGACATCCCGCCCCCGTCTTGCTGTGGGGCCTGGGGTCGTACGCCCTCAGGGGTTCACAGAGCCTCAGGAAAAATTTTTCCTACTTTGATCACCAAAAAGGGAAAAATCAATGAAAAAGAAAATCCGATTTGTAGAACCAAAATCCGGAAGTTTCAAGCTTGTTGGGTGTCTTTGGTTGCACATCAGATGATGGAAAACGCGATGTTCTGAAGATTGTAACAGTTTTCAACGGATAATAAAAGTATTGATGGTCATGGGTCGGTGGATGTAGCCCATTGGGTGAACCATAATCTGTTATGATTTATTTTGTGTTTTAAAGTCTGTTTATAATTAAATCAGACGGGACTCAAGATCCGCCATCTCTAACTCAACAAGTGGTAATGAGCTGGTTGTGCTCGATTATCGTCTGTAGGAAAGATCTCATGGGTTGAGTGGGAGTCTCGTATGGCTGGAGTGAGCAATGGTAAGGCATTTATGTAAGAATAGAAGTTTAATGGGCGTAACTATATCAACACAGGAAAAGATGCATGGAGAATCTTTCCCCAATAGCTGATTTATGGTATTACCGGAAGGGAAAACCAAGAAATACAAAGAATTTGATGGTGAACGGGAGATCTTGACAGAAAGGCTCTGGCATTATCTGCTTGTGCCTAGCACAAATAGTGGCGTTCACTATTTCAAAAGCAAAGACAACTCAAGAGTTGATGGAAACCTTGGAAAAGTTATATGAAAAGCCTTCTGCTTCGAATAAGGTATTTCTTATGAAGCTTTTATTTAATATGAAAACAGAAGGTATGGCCATCGATCATTTAAATGAGTTTAATACGTCACCAATTAACTTCCTCAGAAAAGTAAACTTTGATGAAGAAGTTAGGCCCTTTTTGATTCTGTGTTCTTTGCCTGAAAGCTGGAATAGCTTGGTAATGGCTGTTAGCAATTTTGTTTCTGGTTCGAATACATTGAAATTTGATGATGTTGTTGGTGTTATTTTGAGCGAGGAAATCTGTAGGAAAAGCTCTGGTGGAACATCCACATCAGGCAATGTTTTGAATGCAGAAAGCAGGGGCAGAACAAAGGAGAGAAAACAATTATGGAAATCATGGGAAGTCACAAAGAAAATCAAAGGATAAAAGGTCTCAATCTAGAGACAAGAGGGATTGCTGGTACTGTGGTAAGTCGGGTCATCTGAAGAAACATTGTTGGTCTCGAAAAAATAAAGGAGACAGAAAGGAAGGAAGTAAAGAGGCAAATGTGGTAAGTAATAAATCTAATGAGGATGCTTTGATTCTTTCCCTTGATAATGCCGATGATTCTTGGGTGTTAGATTCAGGGGCTTCATTTCATGCTACCCCCCATAGAAGTTATTTTCTTGATTATGTCCAAGGAGATTTTGGGCTGGTTTATTTAGGAGATAACGAACCCTGTCAGATTGTTGGAAAGGGAAGAATCAGATTGTTGCGTAATGGGAATCATTGGCTACCATGAGGTAAGGGGCATGTTCCAAAGAAGTAGAAATTTAATTTTAGCAGGCAACTAGATGATGAAGGTTGTGTTGTTACTTTAGTGGATAAAAAACTAGAGGTCATGTAAGGGTGCCTTTAGTGGTAGAAAAGGTGAAAGTAGGCACCTTATATCTTTGTACAGGTCATATTGTTCCTTCTACTTTAATTGTTACGGAAAAAGGTCAATGTTCAAGAACAGTTGCTATAGTTTAGCAAGTAGAAGATCATACAGTTGTTGTGGACTCTGAATCAGCATTGTGGCATAATAGACTTGGGCATATGAGTGCAAAAGGTATGAAAGTACTTCATTCAAATAATGTTTTACCATGTCTAAAATGTGTTAATATGAATTTATGTGAAAGTTGTGTGTATGGAAACAAAAAGAGAGTAAGTTTTCAAGATGGAAGCAAAAAGAAAGATGAGAAATTGAGCTGTATACGGATGGTATGACCAATTTTGCATCTTCCTATGGTTTCATTATGTTATATCTATCGATGATGCAACTAGAAAGGTATAGATTTATTTTAGGCGTAAATCAAGTATTTGAAACTTTTAAGAAATGGAGAAGCTTGGTTGAGAATGAGATAGGTAAAAAGTTAAAATGTCTCAGATCTGATAATGGTGGTGAGTATTGTAGCAAAGAGTTTGAAGACTATTGTTCCTCTAATGGTATTCATAGGTAGAAAATGGTTCCAAGGACTCCACAGGAAAATGGAGTGGCTGAGCACATGAATAGAACAATAATGGAGCATGCACGAACTATGAGATTGCATGCTGGGCTGCCTTTAAAAATGTGGGCAGAGATCAGAACACTGCTGTTTATTTAATCAATAGAGCATTCTAATCCCTTCTCAAGTTGTGGTATTCTAGAGGAAGCATGGAAAGGTAAGAAGGTGAGTTATTCTTTTCTCTGAAACCTTCTGGCTAGAAGCATTTGCATGTAGATTCTGAAAATAGAACCAAGCTTGATGCAAAATCAAAAAAGAAATGTGTGTATTTGTTGGATATGGCATTGATGAATTTGGTTATAGGCTGGGATTTTGGAAATCGTAAAATTGTGAGAAGCAGTGGGATGTCAAGTATTCAATGGAAAAAGTGTTGTACAAAGATCCATGGTCATAAAGATGAGAAGAAAGAAATGATTATGAAAGTTGGATGATATTCCCAATAATGATGTTTTGCTGGTTCCTCATACTAGGCAACAACAAAGAGCAACAAATACCACAAACTCTCATAGACGATCTCAAGGTTAAGTAGACTCGTAAAGATTTCTCCTCTTGTATACATGTTAATCATGCTCGAACCAAAATATTATGATGAAGCTTATGTGGATAACAAGGTTCAAAGTGAGAGCATGGAATGAAAGAAGAAATGGACTCTTTGCTAAAAAATCAGACTTGGGATTTATGCAAGTTGCCTGCAGGTAAAAAGGCTTTACCAAACAAATGGATTTATAGGTTGAAAGAGGAGGATGGAGGTAAGAAAAGATTTAAAGCCAGATTAGTTGTAAAGGGATTTGCACAGAAAAAGGGTATTGACTTTGATGAGATTTTTTCTCCCGTTGTTAAAATGACTTCTATTCGTATTGTTTTAAGTATTGTGGCTGCTGAAGATTTGCATTTAGAACAGCTTGATGTTAAAACAATTTTCTCCATGGTGATTTGGAAGAGGAAATATACATGGATCAGCCACAAGGATTTAAGGTCAAAGGTAAGGAGAAACTAGTGAGATTGAAGAAAAAGTTTATATGGTTTGAAGCACCTCAAGAATGGTGGTAGTATTTGAAATTTGATGCTTTATGGCTACAAGGCCACAGCAGTGTAATTGACCATTGTGTTTATTTTAAGAGGTTGACAATGACAAAGTACATTATTTGTAAAAAGTTTATATGTTGATGACATGCTTGTAGTCAGTCTAACATGGATCACATAAGTGAGTTAAAACAACAGCTAGCAAAATATTTTGCTATGAAGGATTTGGGGGCAGCAAAACAAATCCTTGGTATGAAAACTTTTAGAGATAGGAAAAATAGAAAATTGTTTTTATCTCAGGCTAATTATGTTGAAAAGGTGTTGCAGAGATTTCATATGGATAATGCAAAAGCTGTCATTACACCTTTGCCTAGTCATGTTAAATTGACTAAAGATATGTGTCCAAAGACACAAGAGGAAGAAAAAATGTCCAAGGTACCATATGCTTCAAATTGTGAGGTAGTTTAATGTATGTCATGGTATGCACTAGACCAGATATTGCACATGCTGTAGGAGTTGTTAGCAGGTATTTGAGTCATCCCGGAGTTGAGCATTGGAATGCAGTAAAATGGATTCTCAGGTATTTGAGAGATACATCCAATAATTGTTTATGTTTTGGGGGCTCTAATACTGATTTAAAAGGCTATGTCAACTCAAATTTGGCAGGGGATATTGATACCGGGTGGAGTACCATAGGTTATGTATTTACAATTGGTGGGACAACAGTGAGTTGGATTTCTTGATTGTAAAAGGTGGTTGCTTTATCCACCATGTAGGCAGAGTATGTTGTCAAATAAAGGCTATGAAAGGAGATGATATGGCTGCAACTTTTCATGGATGAGTTGGGCAAACAATAGGCTGGAAATTATTTGTTTACAGATAGTCAGAGTGCTATACATCTTGCAAAGAATTATGCCTTGCATTCTAAAACAAAACACATACAGTTGAGATATCATTTCATTCGGTCAGTGTTGGAGGATGGACAGGTCAAGTTGGACAAGATACATACAGATGTAAATCTAGTAGATATGTTTATGAAGGCAGTGCCAAGGGAGAAGCTGAGCTCCTCTCCAACTTCGGTTGGCCTTCAAGGTTGAATTCAAGTATAATAGACCAGCAGGGTCCAAGGTACTTATTTCCAGTGGGAGCTGTAAGTGCAGCAGTGTTGTCTAGGATCAGTCTCCAAGTGGGAGATTGTTGGTATGTGGCGACTGATCATGTTATACTATATAGCCCATGGTATACTATGGCTAACGGCCCTGCCCTTGCCAACTGGGGTCGGGCCGAGCCCCAAGTGGGGTCTGAGGCTACAGCCGAAAATTTTCTTCCTACTTTTTCGCTTGATCACCGAAAAAGGGAAAAAACAATGAAAAAAGAAAAATCGATTTTGTAGAACCAAAAATCTGGAAGCTTCTAAGCTTGTTAAAAAGGGATTCGGATGGGTATTACTGTATGATGAAAAATGCAATTATTCGCAAGATTGTAATAGGTTTTTCACTGGATAATAAAAGTATTGGATGGCTGCAGTTTGGTGGATGTAGCCCAGATTGGGTGAACCACGTTAAATTCTGTGTTATGATTTATTTTGTGCATGTTTTAGTTTCTCTATTTTGCTAATTAAATCTGCATTTAATTGTTAGATCTGCCATCTCTAACCCTAACATGAGTATCTTCTATCAACGGGACGAGGTCTCCTATTCCCACAATGGTCCCATGGGGATGTCGTCAGTGGAGTTCATGCCTATCTCCGGGACTTGGGTAGTGGTTCCAATGACGGGCCAATGTTGTTGGTGCTCATGATCTAAGTCAACACCAACAAAACCAAGGTTTTGGTCTTCTTGTTTTGAAAGGATAAGAATTAGATAAGATTCATATTTAGTTGAACCCACTTGAGATAGTCTTTGAAAAAAAATTCATGGGGCTTGATTTCACTAACAAATGGAAAATGAAGATGCCCATAGCTCAATTGAGGACCAAATCACACCAACTGAGATGTGATACGGGTGTTGAAAACAAATCTAACAGATCTTTTTGTGGCTCTATGTGAAGCCTTGTTAAATTTGCTAGATAATTTGACCAAGAATGATTCAATACGATTCGGTTTGTTTGTGAGTTCTAGAAACAAAATAATCTTCCAAAAGCCTTTTTTTGAAAGAATGTCAATAGAATGGTGCAATGGTTTGGACAAATCATACTGGGGGTCGAATCTCACAAATTCAAATTGTACTAGGAGTTTCCCTTATAGAGTTGATTTGATGCATTTGATAGTTTTTTCCCCTTCTTTACCTCCTCTACAAGTTCAATGAAAATAAATATGCTTATAAGTTATAACATGTCTTCTTTGGAAGCAGTTTGTTGCAAACAAATTTGAGAAGATTGTTACAATAGATTTATTTTGCAAAAGAGAACATCAAAGCTTCTACAATAAAGATTACTTTAATGGTATCTTTTGATGTTTCCAACAAATGCACACATTTGCATTGACAAGTTAAGGTCATATGCTCTCTAATGGTTTATGGTTTTAAATTATACTGGAGTATGCTTATGAAATTGCTTTTAACTTGATAACAACATGTGTTTTCCTAATATTTTTATTATTGGACTTCAAAAATGTGTCAAAAATTAGAATTCATTTGATGCTTATGTAAACATGTTTTGTTATTACAGAGACCAGCTTTGTTTCCTGGTGGTTTTATGGTTGTTGTTAGGTATATTTTACTTATCATCCTCATTGTAGAGTTAGCTACACTCTAATTATACAATTTGAATAAATGAGGCAATATAAAGATCATTTTTTTTGGTGTAAGCTTCACTTCAATAACTTTCATTGATTAGAAAGTATCTATTTGATTTTATATTACTCAATTATAAAGCATTTAGTTACCAAATTTTGAGCAACTTTTATAGAAAAATTCAAATAAGACTAGAGTAGGTATATTTTTTATGTTGGCAGCCATTTTCAACAGGTGAGCATGTTGGAATGTGGGTTTACCTATCATCTATCTTAGTTTTAAGTAATCTGATTTACAAAACTTTATACTAGAAAATATTTTGAGAGCATCCTTGCAAAATCCACTTTGTGCATATCTTGCAATTATTGCATTCCATGAGATGACATCTCTTTGAGGCATTCCATCAAAGAGTTCACGTGCCTTGTGTAGATTTCCACATTTTGCATACATGTCTAACAGAGCATTTCCAACCATAATATCTGACAATAATCCCCCATCTATTATGCTATGATGGATGTTCATACCCTGCTCCAAAGCTCCCATTTTGGCACAGGCAAGGAGCATGCTGGCATAGGTTGTGGAATTTGGCTTCACACCTGCTAATTGCATTTGATTGAAAGTTTCTAAAGCCTTTTTAGAAAATACATTTTGTGCATATCCCGCAATCATCATATTCCATAAGATGGCATCTCTTTCAAGCATTTTTTCAAACAGTTCACATGCCTTGTCTATACTTCCACATTTTGCATACATGTCTACTAGGGCAGTTGAACTACAACATCTGAAAAAATTCCTCTATTATTTATGCTTTGATGGATGTTCATACCCCGTTCCAAAGCCCCCATTTTGGCATAGGCAGGAAAGATGCTGGCAAAGGTTGTGGAATTTGGCTTTATACCTTCCAATTTCATTTGTTTCAAAGTTTCTAAATCATTTTCAACAAATCCATTTTGTGCATATCCAACAATAATTTCAGTCCAAGAGATGACATCTCTTCGAGGCATTATGTGGTGCAGGAGCACCCTGACAAAATCAAACCTCCATGTGAAAAAAATTGAAATTTGATTCAAGTTTTGTTGTCTTGACCTTATAACAAGGTTAAATAAGTGATTTTGTACATATTTAGGTCAGTATGAGGTCACTTGGTGTTTATTAGGTCCAAAAAGTGAAAAAAATGCAAAAGGTTGTCATAAAAGTTGTAAAATTGCAAAATTAAGGCAAACTTAGGAAGATGAAAAGTCATTTGTCATATAGATAGTTAGAAATCAGTTAGAAACTGAAGAGACAGCTTGGAATTCCTTTAAAAAGGTCATTTGTATGATGAAATAGGTGTGGGTGGTTGAATAAAGAAGTTAGTTCAATAAAAACATTATTTTATAACATCTTTTCTTTAGAAATTTTGAGTTTCTAGGCTTTGTACGGAACTGTACATGCATGGATGGATGTTTAAATGGTTTCAAGAGTGAGACCTCTCAATCACCTACCCTATTATTTTTGTTTCATGCAAATACATGGGGTTTTGAATGAGATATTGCACATTTTGTTAAAACTGCTAAAACCCTCTGTTAGGGTATCTAGAGACTATAAATAGTTGTGTTCCTCCTCTATTTGATAGTGGAATCATCTAGATATTGGTAAGAACAATATTATTTTCATATTCCTTCATATTTCAGTGGTTTTGGAACAAGATAATAAATTGAAGGAGATGTAAATGTGAATTTATTGAATGTACTCATGTATCTTAGACTAATAAAGACAAAATTAGAGATATAGTAGGTTAGGGTTGCATGAATACTTAATGTTATGTGCTAATAATTGATGTGAAGAGTCCAAAATACATGTATACTTATATTCTTGAAGGTTTGAGGCTAAATGGTTAAGACAAATGTGTAGAAAAAAAATCCAAAGTCATTGACTGTAATTGTGTGCATAGGCAGAAAACAGGGTATTTAAGGAACCCAACCTAGGGTTTAGTAAATAATTTATGGAAATGGACTTCTAAGGATATTATAAGCTTTATTAGGTCAATATTGATATGTTCCAATCACTATTTAAGAGAAATGGATGGCAGAGTTACTATATGCAATAAGCCTTATTGTGGTTGTATACCTAATTAGACCTATTCTTAAGCATAGACAGACTGATTTGACCACATTTCTCAAAAAAACCCATACTAAAATTTTAATATGTTTTAAGGCATGGGAAAGGGTATCCTAATTTTTGGTTACAATCAAAGTTTTAGGTGTAAATGAATAGATATCTCTGATAGTATGTTGAAGCAAACCTACAAGGAATACAAATAGTCTTTAAGCATTTGTCTATCAGAACAAAGGCTTTGTGTTCTAGGGATTGGAAGGAGTTTATTCAAGTTGAGTTAACCCTAACCAAGATGTATCAAGTGATGATTTAGTGGATTGTGCTTCATTGGTCAATTTTTGTGTTTGTAGCAATAGTGCCATGATTGCATAAGTGAGGACAGTCATGATAGAATGATAAGAATTGAAAAGGTAGACTTTGTGTTTGTTGTTTTAGGTTGAATCAAGGATGTTTAAGGTGTCTAGGAGGTCTCTAAAGAAATTTGGAACTCTAAATGTAGGTTGGAGTTCTTGAATTAAGTGATTGTGAAGGGTTAGTTGGAGGATGTTTGAGTTTTTCTAATGAGATTGAGTTTGGTTGTGGTTCTTCCTCTTATATTGCATCATTTTGTCAAAAACTTCACATGCTTTCTCTATGCTTCCACATTTTGCATACATGTCAACCAAAGCATTTCAAAATATAATATCAAATGAAAATCCCCCTTATATTATGCTTTGATGGATTTCCATACCCTGTTCCAAAGCTTCCATTTTGGAACAGGAAGAGAGGATGCTGGCAAAGGTTGTAGAGTCTAGCTTTAAACCTAAAAATTGCATTTTCTTGAAAGTTTCTAAAGCCTTTTCAATAGATCTAGTTTGTGTAAATCCTACAATTATTGTAGTCCATGAGACTCTTTGAGGGATTTTCTCAAACATTTCACATTCCTTGTCTATGTTTCCACATTTTGCATACATGTCTACAAGGGTTGTTGCCACTACAACATCTGACAAAATTTCTCTATCCTTTATGCTTTGATGGATGTTCATACCCTGTTCCAAAGCTTCCATTTTGGCACAGATAGGGAGGATGCTGGAAAAGGTTGTGGAATTTGGCTTTACACCTGCGAACTGCATTTTCTTGAAATATTTTAAAGCCTTTTCAAAATATTTGTTTTGTGCATATCATGCAATCATTGTATTCCATGAGATGACATCTCTTTTAGGTATTCTATCAAACACTTCACGTATCTTGTGTATGCTTTCAAATTTTTCATGCATGTCCACCAAAGCATTTCCTACAACAATATTGAGTAAAAACCTCCCTTTCATTATGCTTTGATGCATATCCATACCATGTTCCAAAGTTCCCATTTTGGCATAGGTAGGGAGGATGCTGACAAAGGTTATAGAGCCTCGTTTGACACCTACCATTTTCATTTCCTTCAAATTTTTTAAAACCTTTTCAACAAATCCATTGTATGCATATCCGGCATCCATTTCATTCCATGAGACAACAGTTCTTTGAGGCATTTTTTAAAACAGTTCATGTGCCTTCTCTATGCTTCCACATTTCTCATGCATGTGTACTAGGGTTGTTGCAACTACAACATCTAAAAAATTTCCTCTCTCCTTTATGATTTGATGGAAATAGATTCTTCTTTGTAGATGCATATGCATTGTGGCAATAATAACATACTTGAAGGTTCTTAACAACTCTAATAGTTGTACTAGAGGCCATGTTTAACAAACCAAATGCAATTGTGGTGCAAGAGCACCAAGTGCAAGTCATGCAATGAGGGGTTTTAGTTTGAGTTTTAAAGGTTTTGAGTCTTTTAAGGTGTTTTGATGTAATAAGGCCATATTGAGGCCATACCTAGTTTTCTTGAGTCATTTTGTGTCATTTTGAGCAAAAATGTAAAAGTTGTCAAGAAATTGCAAAGTTGCCAATGTAAAGTTGCAAAAGTTGCAAACTAGGAAGGTGAAAGCTCATTTTGTGTGTGGGAAGTTCAAAAGGTAGTTAAGTTCAGTTTTGGGAGATTTAAAGTTTTTTAAAATGTCTTGTGTATGTTGGAAAAGGTGGTTGGTGTAATTTCTTCAAATTTTGAATAACAAACAAGGCAATTTTCCAGATTTTCATTGTTTTTCTTGTGTAGCAGACCTTTGTACGGCCTGTACAGGTCCTTAAGTTCCATGGAATGAATTGGAATATATAATAGGTTGAATTTAATTTCATTTCAAATTGATTTGGTTGGAATGCATTAAGTTTTGTATATTTTAGAAGTTTTTTCCTATTTTTTCCTGTGTAAAGCAATTTGTGTGTTTGAGAGTGCACAATGAGTAACTAAGCCATTCCACACATTTTAACTCTTTGTGGCTCAGTGGAATGGCTCCTCCAATTGTTTTATTTTTTTTATATGTCTGGTAGAAGTAGGGGAGTTGGTTTGAGAATTTATGGTGTTGTTTTAGTTGGAATTTTCCTTATTTCCAAACAAGAAATGGTGGGTTAAGCCTAGGGTTTGGAAAATTAACCTCGGAAAAGGTTGGGAAAGGGAATTTTGAGCATGTGAAAGTGTAGATAGTAGTATCTAAGTGGATTGTAGAGTTTGGAGAGGTTGGGAAGGTTGATTTCCAATAAGCACCCTTGGAAAACCTAGTTTTGGTGGCATAAAGTGAGGGTTTAGTGGTTTGGCACCTTGGTGAGTTATTGGAACCTTAGAAGTTGTGAAATCCTAAGTTTGGTAACCTAACAAAAAATCTTTCCATGAAGAATCATAGGTTTGGAGGTGTCTAAAGGGGTGTATCTTTGTAAAAGAGGCCAAATTGGCCCAGTTGGTTGAATGATAAAGTGTTGGTTTGAGTGTTTTCATCCAAAAGAGTCACCATTGGATTTTAGATCTATTATAGAACATGGAAAGGGGTATCTAAAAATATTTGTACAGTCTTGAAAAGTCACCCCGGTCAAAGGATATGTCTGACAATTCCTTAGGGACGTGCTACTAGTTTGTAGGTAGGTTGGAGTGGTGTATTTACAATTTGTTGTCCTCGAGGGTTGGTGAGTGATCAAGTGGAGTTTGAGTAAGGATATTAATCTTGTTAGATGCCTAAATGGTCTATGTGAAGGTCTAAAACCCATAGTGCATGTTGGAGTCATTTGCATCCCATTCTATTGTTGAGTCTTTGTGAGTGCTTAGGAAGTCATTCAAGAACCAAGTTGTTGAATCCTTTTTGTAAACTAATTTTATTGCCTCCTATCTCTACATCAAATTGCTAACTTTTTACTATGGTGGCAGATAAATGATTCTTTATACCCTGCTGCCTTCATTTTCCAAGCCGATTTCTCCTACTTTGCATAGCTCTTCCATGTTTGTGGATGTGATCTATCTCCTACGGCCTTCAATCCAACTACATCCAGGTATCTTTTTAATTCCTCTATCTTTCATCAATATCTTTACTATTTGAACCTTGTATATATGCTTTAGATGAAGAACCCATTATTGTGAAATGTGCCTCCAGTTGAGTAAAGTGAATCCATGCTCTGCATCATAATTTGAAGTTGTTTCCATTCCAATGTTTTGAGTTTAGTTTGTCTGTATGGATTTGTATGAATACCGCATTGTGTTGTGTTTGGATTTGGTTTCAAAGCTCCATTTCTTTTGTTTTTAGTGGTGACAGCTCTAAAATTTGACTTTTGTGCATAACAGGTTGGTGGAAAATTGACAGCTCTGAAGGGTTTAGAGGTTCGATTGAGAGAGATACATGGTTATTTGGATCTTGTTGTTGATGGGAGGCTTCCACTTAACCATGAAATTTTGTACCATCTGCAAGTATGGATAAAGACTAAAAAATGTAATATAAGAATATAAAAAATAGATTTCCTTTCTCTCCTATTGTCATCCCATCAGCGGGACGAGGTCTCCTGTTCCCGTGATGGTCTGGTGGGGATGTTTTCAGTATTAGGATCTTGGTCATAATTTTCATTTTAATTTACCTTGTCCATTACGTGTTCATTTCAATAACCGAGGGTGAGGATAGGTCTCTCCATTTTAATTCTCGTTGACCGTGGGAGA
>VDFB02052392.1:0-41731 GCA_007258455.2 Sequoia sempervirens
TGTTTGGCGGTGTTTATGTCACCAACATCTGAAAATAAAAAATAAAAAATATTCAATAACAAAAAAGTTACAATAGCGATCCATGTGATGACTTATAATGCATGAGATCTAATGAACAAAATTTTGAGTACAAGTATTAAACACATATATTTATGATTATTAGTTATCGAATTTGAAGTAATGCTTTGATTTTGAATGATCTGTGTAATGCAACGTAAGGTCAACAATATGAATATAAACTACACAAATCTATTAAACTTAGAATTCATTACTTAAGTTCTCTTTAAATTCTATATTACATCCATGAACGTTTGATCAAATCTGGCACTTTCGAGGAGATGTTTCCTTGGAAACCTCAACGGTACCACATTCAACATCAAATCCACATACCATTCGTAAAACAATGTTATTAACACATGTAATAAATTTATAATTGTTTACTAACTTTACATACCCCACCGATAGGTGTATTGCAAAAATAAGTAGGTGGATGACTGGTGTATCTAGTCTCTACACTGTGACCCTGCAATTTTATTAAAATAATAAAACTAAATTAGTTAATCTTGCATTTCACAATCAAAATTTAATAAATTAAATTCAATGAACATGCTGAATTTTACCTAAGTGTCAATGCCATATGCATCATTCAAAATTTCAGTCGTCCTCTCCATCCCCATAGATGCATACGGATCAGGCTGCGTAGTAGCATATGGATCCTACGTAGCACCCTCTTGAGTGCTAGTAGGGTCATACAAACAAGTCGCCCCGCAAGATTGACACACATGGGTTCGAAGGCCACCACCTGAAGACTCCCCTGGATGGCGCTGTACAATAGGGCTAGTGTGATGGATGACACTCTGGGTCAAAGTTGTGATCGCCTGCAATGTCTCTATGTCGGCACTCTCCTTCGAAATGACAGGCATCACAATCTGCTCACGAGGCGGCCTAGCGAGAGGTCATCTCCCTTTCCGCGTAGGATCCGGCTGTGCACCGGGCCTATCCTAAGCTGACCCCCCACCTCTCCCCTGGAACTCCCTCATATCAAAATAATTTGGGATTTGGTTCAATACAAACTCACTGTATAGTTTCCTAAGAAAATATTGGGGGACTTCACAATTATTGCATGGTGGGTAATTAAAGACCATATACCATCTTTAATAAAAATAGTTCTTAATCTCTTGGTGGTGGCACCAATGAATAGGAAACCTCTTTGCATTGAGGGTAAGATTTTGATTTTTTTTAGGGTCAATGAATAAAGAGCACAAATCACCTTTAGTAATTTTTAAATCTTTTACTTGTTTATATGATAATTTGTCTACATAATATGCCCTAGCTATCTGCCTCCTATCTTGCCATCCAGATATTTGTTGGGTGATTGCATCTACATTTTTTAACATGTCTTTCAATGAATTTGCTAGAAGCATTCTTTCTGTGGTTGAAGCATTTGGATCACTCAACCTACTGATAAGATCCTCAAGTTGTTTTCTATTGTTCTCAATTTCACTCCTCAAATTTTCTTGAGTGCCAGGAGGGAATTGAGAGAATGGTGGGGGAGGTTGATTTTGTTGTTGAGGTTGATTTTGTTGAGGATTTTGCTGTTGAGGATTTACCTCCTCTTCTTGTTGAGGATTTGCAGGATTTCCTACAGATTTTAAAAAAAAATCAAATCTAACCTAAAACAAACAAAATCAATTTCAAACTAACAAATTCAAAACAAATAGTAAACAATACTTACCTCCTGCATCTCTTCGTCGTCGTGGCGCCATATTTGCGGACAAAATCGAACTGTTCTTGATGAAATTTGCAGAAGTCCTTCCTCCTAGAATGCGAGCGCAAAAGTGAGGGTTTTTGGCCATGGGCAGAGCTGAGAAACAGTGAAAAGCAAATGATACACATTTCACCTTTTTTTTCTTTTAAAAGCACATAATAACACGAGCGCGTTATGTGTTTCCCCATTTTTTTCCCATTTGGCCACAAAAGTGCGACCAACTTCGTGCACCCGCCCTAGAGTGGTTTATAATATAAATTAGAACTATTGAGAAACATCTAACTAAAATGATAAGAAAGTTGAAAGAATACAAGACAACAATGAACTTAGAGAAGTTTGAGCTTATTTGCATGAATATAGGTGTGATTGCTACGGAGAAGAAGAGGAAGTAAATAATTTGTTAATTGGTGATGAAGAGGAGATAATACTTAGCAACAAAATAAAAGAAGTATGAATCAAAAAGAAAAGAGGTTGGCTAGAATAAAGGGATGAAGATAGGAGAATTAGATAATAAAGTGACATGAATGTGGATAATATATCCTCTAACTTATAATATCTATAGTCCCTCAAGATGAGTGATGATTATATTTGTTAAGGATTATGCGAGTGAAGAGATTTAGGATAAGGTGACACTATTAGGTAAGCTACTTTGGAGGAGAGACAAGTGGTGGTAAATTTTGGTGAGTGACAAACTTAGCATAATCTAATAGGGGTTCATTATCAAAATTTTCATCATTGTGAGACATCATATGGGGTGGATGACAATGGAGGAGGGAAGGAAGGGTAATGAAAGAAGGAAGATGAAGGAAAAAACATGGATAGGTTTAGATGAGGGTTCCTATAAGAGATAATGTATGAGGAAGGGATAGTGAAAGAAGGAAGGATAATAATTTCTATCAAAGAACAACAAAAATGATTCATCCTTATATATTATAAAAAAATCAAGTAGAAAATATGTAGATTTTTTTATTTTTGGTGAAAATAAAAGACAAAGATAACAATGTAGTAAATGGACACTAACCTAATTGTGATAAGGTTTATATGTTGTGACTCTATATGTTTACTCAAAAATAAAATTTTGTTAAATGCTGACAAAATTAAAAAATTAAAGTAGAATTAACCAATTTTTGGACATTAGAAAGAGTGTTGTTTAGAGATAAATTATTTTGAGGATGAAGGAATAAATAATAAAGTTTAGGATTCACATCAAATTCACTAAAAATATAGATAGAAAATAGATAGCCTACATAATTTAAATGTAGGAAAGCCTTTTGAATTGTTTATCTTAGGATTCAGCAAGCAATCTATCATAAAAAGGGTTTACTTAAGTTAATGCAAGCACAAAAAAATCTCTACCAATTAAATAACAGATTATTTTTCTTTCTAATTAGATTGCTTAACGTGTCTTAAAATAAATTCTTAATCTTGATGGGATTTTGTTGGAAAATGATAACAAAACAAGAAATTGGTTGATTTGCTACCAACTAAATTTATGAATGACAAGAATGTTTAAAGACATTTAAAAGGTAAAAAAAATGAAAGATAGAAATTAGATAAGCTAGCTGATGGAAAATTAAAAAGGAGTTTTTTTTTAAAAACTCAAATTGCAAGTAAGAGGAACCAATACCAGTTTTGGTATAAAGATGTTGGCACACCTATAGAGTGCAATTCCATTATTACATGCAATTCTTTAGGAAAAAAATAAATAACAACAAACAAAAAAGTGCTAAGATTTTAGAGAAATGAAGAATAGAATAAGAAATGCCAGTAAATTCCCATTGTCTGTGCTTCCACATTTTGCATACATGTCTACCACAGCAGTTGCAACTACAACATCTGACAAAATTGCTCTATCTTTCATGCTTTGATGGATGTCTATATCCTCTTCCAAAGCTCCCATTTTGGTACAGGCTAGGAGGATGCTGGCAAAGGTTGCGGAGTCTGTCTTTACATCTGCCAATTGCATTTGTTTGAAATTTTCTAAAGCCTTCTTTTTAATGAAATGAATTTGTGAATAATCCGTGATCAGGGCATTCAATGGGAATGCATTTATTCGAAGCATTCTGTTGAACTTATCTATATATTTTGTGCATCCTGCAATCATGGTAATCCATGAGACCACATTTCTTTTAGGTATTCTGTCAAATATTTCATACCCCTTGTCTATGCTTCCACATTTTGCATACATGTCTACCAGGTTAGTTGCAATTACATCTACAAAATTCATGTCCTTTATCCTTCGACGGATTCCATACCCTATTCCAAAGCTCCCATTTTGGCACGGACAGGGAGGCTACTGGCAAAGGTTGCGAAGTAAGGCTTTAAACCTGCCAATTGCATTTGCTTGAAAATTTCTGAAGCATTTTTAACAAATCCATTTTGCGTATATCTTGCAATCATGGCATTCAATGAGACCACATTTCTTTGAGGCATTCGGTCAAACAGTTCACGAGCCTTGTCTATTCCTCCACATTTTGCATACATGTCTATCAGAATATTTACGTCTGGAAAAATTCCTCTCTCCTTTGTGCTTCTATGAATACCCTGTTCCAAAGCTCCCATTTCAGCAGCACAGGCTGGAAGTACGCTAGCAGATGTGAGCTGATGCGGTTGGATATGGCGACACAATGCGACTGCCTTCTGAAGATAGCCATGGCTTTCGTTCACTGCAATAACGATATTCCAGGAGGGGCTCTCTTTCTATTAATCCATTCAAACTTCCGCAGCGCGGCAACCATGATTTGAATTTGGTTCTGCTTAAATTCAACGGTGATTTGACTGCTCACTGTGCGTTTACGGGACAGTTTTGGAAAACGGAAACACGCAACAGTTTGAATGCCCCCCACAAGAGCCATCTAATGCGGTCAACTCTTAGTGTGTGTTCTTTTTTTTATTGTCTTCTTGTTTTCATCTGTATTCTTTTTTTGATTGTCTTATCTTCTTGATTTCATCTGTTTTTTTTTTTAAATAATTAAGAGTATATAAGTGTATGACATAGTTTATATTATTAATAATAATAATAATATTATTTTATAGTCCACGATACCCGGCAATCTGTTTTTGGGTCTACAGATGGCCTACAGCAATATGGGACTCCTCGTACTCCCAATATTGAGGGAGGCACCTAACTCGTGCTCCACAATACGAGGTGTACATACCTTACCCCCTGCAGGATTTGAACTTGTGACCTCTCTTTCAAGAGTACAAGTTTTGAATGTATTATTTAGTATATGATTTGATTATTTCAATGTATTTATTAATTTAAAATTCAATTTAGTTAAATAATATATTTTATTTTCTTGTTTAGAATCTTCTTGTTTTTTATTTGAATAAAATTGCAAACTTACAATTTATCATTTTACTTAAGAGTCTAAAATTTCATATTTCAATTTTGACAATTCGTGGATCTAACCATTAATCACTTATAAAAGTGTCAAATTTTAATCTCTTATATTTAGAATGTATATTTAAAATTGTCAACTTGAGACATTTTCACATTATGGAGAGTATCATTAGAAAAATAATATTTTGACAAAGCATTGAAAAAATCTTCTCTTGATTTGTATACACATCACTCAATCACATCATAAATCAATGAAAAGACAATTTTCTTCTAGCAATTGTCATCCATTATCAAGCTCACACTTCAAAGTACACTCTAGTACAAAACATCGATTGGCTTATATTAGCAAGATTATTATTTGATATAGTGATAATTATTTTACTATTGATATAAGGGCATGCGGTTGGAAAGTGAAATCCTACAAGTCATAAAGTTTTGAGAGTAAACTTTAGCATGTATATGGAAGAAGGAATATCATGTAATGGTATGCATTGTGCCATGAGTGATCCATAATTGATAAAAACACATTATATGTGCATAATAACAAGAAGATTGAGCATAAATAGTGATAGTCAATGCAATGTCCACATGTCAATTGTGCATGAGAAATAGATGGCAATCAAACAAGACCTATAGTTAATTATTGCATGTCATTGGATGATCCAGTCAATATTAACTAATACATTTTTTAGATTAGCAATGGATTTTATGTCTTTAATGCATTAGACAAAGTTTATAAATTTGAATGTTGGAGCAAACTACATTAATGAAAATTGGTGGGTTTTGGCCGCTAACATTTCAAATTATTAAATTTAATAAATAGTAGTTTTGTGTATATAGTCAAGGTATTCTTGTTGGCCTTATAATAGGAGTTGAATTGAAATATATAGTCAAGTTTGAATAATTTTGTATTTTATCTAAAAATTTGTAATCTTTATCATTCAACCTATCAAAAAGAATTTTTATATACCATCTCCTTGTGTTTTCTTCATTGTTACAAGTGCATTAGATCCATTGTGAGTCTCTTTTCTATGTAATTGAGCATACCTTCACTTGGGACATTGCATTATAGTTGTATCAAATTTGGTCTCATAGCCTAAGGTTTGGCTTGTAGAGAGGTGAAAGCATTACATGGTATTGACTAAAGTTTACAACCAAGAGATTTCTATCCTCCTTGAAATTTGAGGACCGGTAGAAGGTATTGTAGATATCCTCCAATATGTGGGTCAAATGTTATATAGAATTTGTGGTGCCATTTTTTTATAGGAAGAGTGTTGAGGAAGGAGAATAAAAATTAGAGGAGTTATTGTCCTTAGATGATGACGAAACTAAGTGCCTAGAATAAAAAATCTCAAGAAAATTTTGTGTGACCTTTATGTGATGTTAGAGGCAATGGAAAGCACTCAACAAAGAGATATGGATGTAGACTAGAGTAAAGATGATGCACAAGATATGCAAATGGACAAGGTCGATGAAGACCCAATAGACTTGGAAGACTCCTAAGAACCATCTTCTAGATTTATGACATGTGACATTATCTAGGTTCCAAGCTACAAGAAAAATAGATCCATTTATTTTCCTTATTTACTTAATCCCAATCAATTTATCTATAGCTAGGAAAGTAGAGATTGATGGAATAGTAACATTTTTTAGTTTAAGTTAAACATTTTTTAGTTTAAGTTATCATGAACTTCTTACAAGTAACATTCTAGTTTGAGTTCAAAAGTATTGTTGAGCTCAAGAACTCATGGGTGGTTTTAGTGTTTGTTTGAAAATCACACTAGTTATTAAGCATATATAGTGGTAGATGTTTATGATTAGTGTTCATGATCAAGTGAGAGGAAAACTAATTTAATTATAAAACCAAGGTGAACTTATGGGAGGTAAAATGAATGGTTGATGTAATCTTGGTTTGACACAAAGAGAGCTTACCCCTTAAGTATGTGATATTCCTCAAACTATCTATCTCAATACAAGATCCTTTTAGTCACAATTTTAATGAAATCACTTTTCCTTGAAGAAAAAAACTTCATATGTCCCACCATGAAAGGATTTTAACCAATGAGAATAAAGTTATGTATAAAATATACAAGATATTGATCAAGGCAATAAATTTTACTTTGTAGCAATAACCAATCTAGCACATGAGTAGATAAACCATTCTATAACGATTATGGGTTCAAATGAGTTGTAGGAAGCTCTAACATTTCTTCTAATTACATGGTCAATGCTATACCAAATCATATGAGAGATCTAACACCTCAATAGCTAAACATGTAACAAAAACTTCTAACATGGTCATAGATGAAAAGACTCCACCATTTTTAGATATCATTGTTATGCTATGTATTCTCAAGACCATTATGACACTCCAAAAAATAAGAACTCATATTGATACCACTAAATTCCTCCAATCCTATATGGAAGGGGCCCTACCATAAGAGTTCATGGATATGAACTAGGTAATGGTGCATCTATAAGTTCTTGGAAAATTTGACAACACCTATAATGTACAAGAGGTTGTAATGCTTCTTTTCAATGTCATCATCTAGTAGCATGCTAACTTAATAAGGCATAGGGAAAATGATCCATTGTAGCTGATGTGTAATACTATCAACCAAAGAACAATGATATTTTGATATTCTTTATGGAGCCTCATATGAGTACACATAACATTATCTATCATGTTTTTAGCAAATGATTGGTGCATCACTTGGAGGAAAATCCCAAATAATCCTTGTGAGTTGCAAGAGGACACAATGTGGTAATGTGATGTAACCATTACTAACATCTACACAGTTGAGAGAACAAAAGTGAGGGTCATCCAATGGTGCATGAGAGCCTTGATAAATTTCATGAGGTTCCTTAGGATTTTCATGAACTATCTAGGATCAAGTGAAGATTAGAGGATTGATTCTTGTGCTTTGATAATGAATAAAGATATGTAAGCCATTGGATTAAAACACTTGATCAATGACCACCATTCTCTTTGATAAATTTAAACTTTACAATCATAGAAACAACAAAAATAAGTTATAAAAGATAAAATATCATCATAACTTGGGCATAATATCTTCCAACATGAGGCCATTATTTTCAAGGGGATAAATATTCAAGGGGTCTAATTTACTCTTTGATATAAGCTTATGAAGGAAATAAGCAAACCTAAACATGATTTTGGCTTTGTTGCTTAGCAATGAGGCTTTGATGGGTTCCCTAAGCTTTCAATTTACACATTAATGATTGGTATCTTATCTTAGTCCTAAATTAGGAAACAATATGAAGGATATGAGTTAATTATTTGACTATGTGACATTACACACTAGACAGACACACAATCATAATTGCATTATAATGGAATCTTAGGACATCGGTAATAAGGATTCCTTGAACACTAATATGTAACTAACATTATAAAATCCTAATAAAATAATTTAAAAAATTGTTAATCCCTCCAGGTGATGACTCACCTCTAATCAAATTTCAATTATTTTACATGTCTGTGATATTTTCAATATTCATTCATAAATGAATGTTAAAATAATAGGTATTCCTTTGAATTGGTAAAATACAACTTAATTACATGTGAGCACTAAGGATCTAAACTCAACTTAAGGTCCATATTGTCTAGCTACCAAACTTAATATCACTAGCTCACAAGCAAAAAATATCAAACTTTATACAAGAATATAAACATCATACATTTTTTAATTCTCCATCAAATGACCATGTGACAATCTCTAGGACCTATTAGTATTAGTTTTAATGCTTAGTGTACCCTATATGCCTATTAAAATCAAATAAGATCAATCTAGGAGTTTACTATGAATTTAATGCATATAGTGTATAATTCGTAACCAACCTTCAATTAAATAATTTATGTAAGGAAATATATTTCACTTAATTTTGGCCACCATAAGATTAAGGTTGCTAAAATTCAAGGGATCTAATCCAACCATACAGTCTATTATTACACTTGGCCACCCTCACAACAAAGCATATAGTTTCATCGGGTGATGGAAAGGTCTATGGGTTTGGCCATATAGTCTTCTCTAAATCAAATTATTATCAAGTATTTTGTTTCATACATTATAGATATTTGGCTATCATGCATAGGATCTGCTAGACATATTAGTTAAATTCCTTCTACAAGACGTTATCTATTGAATTAACTAGACTCATATTTACATATACAAAGAACTACAACAACTCCAATGGGGCCAAGCACTAGTCAATAGTTGAAACACCTAGATAGGCCAACACCAACTAGTTATAACTAGCATAGCCAACATTCTGCACTCATAGAATGACCATCATTTGGCATATATAAATCTACCAAGAAGATAAATATTCATCACAAGAGTGATTTTCTATGTCTAATCTCCATTATTGCGTGGATAGATACAATATAATGAGGCTCATGATTAATTATTTATTAGTTCTTCTTTTTACCATGCAAATCACAAATACATCCTTTTTATTGGCTAACATGCTTTAGTACAATACACAAAGTATAAAAACTCGTGGGAATTTATCTACTAGACTTAAAATTATAACACATTAATTATTACAACTATTGGTTTGAACTAGTAATTCTTGATTATGAAATACTACTCGAGAACATACCTCAGTAAATCCTTCACTAGATACTTCATTCTCTTTCTTTTATACTTAAATATTTTAGATGATCAACACCCTTCTTACACAAATATCATTAAATTAGTATCCTTTAGTGACCAACCTATATTAATACTTGTATAGTTTCTCAATCCTCTATCCTTAGATTTTATTCATCAAGTTTTGTTGTTTGTCAACTTATTTGAATTCCATCTAAGCTCTCTTCATGATCTTAAATCATTTCATTCTCTCAAGGTTTCTACCCATATATTTTTGTAGTCAATTTATTTATATGTCAATCATTTAACTGAGAAAATAAATTGGATCTCTATTCCATATTCTATATAATTCTCTTATATCTAGTCATATTTGCTTTGGGTGCACTATTTCATAACTCTACTTTGTTGTTTACATCTTGTAGTTGGGTTTCTCATGCTATCCCCAACTCATGACACATGCCCTCCTTGTCAACACTTGCTTTCTCTTCCTATTCTCATTTAGCCATCCATGCAAGTTATTGCTAGTCACTATTTTTATTTTTATGAAATTATACAATCCTTGGTTGATTAAGGGTCCCTATCACTAGCTACTTCTACACAAAAAATATTGTTGAATATCATGATTGTAGGTATCAATTCATAAACTATAATTTCTAGACAATCTAAACATTAACTTAAAATATAATCTAAATTCATTGGTTTGGGATCTTAGATTAAATTGTGGTTCTTTCTAATCATGTTTTTAGTTCTATTATCATTATTGCATCTTATCTTGCATATGGATTAGTCTAAAATTAATCAGATCCAAATTATACTAAGAAATTTTAGAATCAAAACCTTAATCAAAATCATGCCTACTATGAGCTACTTATATTATAAGATATTGTTATAAAAGGTGATACAATTAATATAAGAGTTGATGGCATTCCATTGACCTTGTAGGACAATCTCACTCAAAGGTTGTAAATGAACTTTTAAAGTTGCAAAATTCCAAATATTCAAGTTTGTGCTTTCTAAAGTTGTTTGTTGTGGATTTAAGCATAGCAATTGTAGTTTATTGTTTTCATAGTTGTTGATGGTGTTTATGTTTTTCCTATATTCCAATCCCATTGAATATAAGAAAAATGTTTTAGAGTTTATCTTTCATTTATTGGCTTTATTTGCTATTCTAGGTTATTATTGATAATGTAAAAACTTGGATGATCTAAGATTGTAATATTTTAGAGTTGAGGACATATTTCTTTGTGACATTTTGTCAACCAGTTCACATGCCTTGTCTATGCTTCCACATTTCGCTTATCCTGCAATCACAAAATTCTATCAAACAATTCTTAGAGGCATTCTATCAAATAGTTTGTGAGCCTACTCTATGCTTATTACACTTCTACCAGGGCAGTTGCAGCTACAACATTCCAGAAAATTCCTCTATCCTTTGTTGCTTTGATGGATGTCCATGTTGGGATGTGAAGCCCAACGATCACATGACCGTTCATATTCTCCCACTATGTATAAATATATATGTGCACATCATGTACTGAGCATTGATAACTGTTAATATAAGTTTTCCCTACTTTCCCGTGGATGTAGCCAGTTTTTGGTGAACCACGTAAATATTGTGTTCTGTCTCCATTATCTTTCTTCTGTTTTATGTTTTCTTTGCTTGTTTAAAATTTATAATTGGTATCAGAGCAAGGTGAGGTTGAGCAGAGATGGAAGAAGATGATGAGGCTCAGTTTGTCATTGAAGAATTTCTTAGCAATTTAGTTTCAGCAGAGAGTGATTTTGTGTATGTAAAAGTTGTAAAAAAACACCATGTACACTGGTGGGATGGCTAGAAAAAAGAGGAGGATTCAACTGAAAAAGATGAGGATGCTGGGTTAATTTCTTTTCCCACTCTTGATGCAGCTATGGCATATGTTGGCCAAACTTTTGGCGAGGACACCCTTGACAAAAAGAGATGGCCTCACAGGACGGGTCTCAAGCTTATTGCCCCCGTGCAATTGTCTCAGGGGCCAGTTGGTTTGGACAAGATGGTGGTTGATGCCCGCGGTTTTGTGGAAGTCAGGCAATCTCTTCCCGAGCAGAAATTTTTTGAGGATTTCATACTGTTGAGGGACGGTGTCGATTCATCTACCGGCAATGGCGTGGAGGAACAATGGAGGCATTCAGTGCCTCATGGGAGTGGTCAAGAATTTGGGCCAAATTATGTCGAAGCCGCTGGGTTTCTGCCTGTCTCAGGTCAAAGTTTTCCACGTGGAGGTTGGGCCAGTATGGGGAAAGAACCTGATAAAAGGACTGAAGACAAATATCAAGACAATGTGGAAGCAAAGAATGCAAGCAAAAATTTTGATGGCGCAGCTCTGGAAAATGTCGAGGCTGAGCGGTTGTACTCCTCCCCTTCTACAGATGACAGCTTGTATGACGAATTCGGGAGCTACCTAGGTCCGCAGATCACCTCCGACGAAGAGTCTGATGGAGAAGAAGATGAGCGAATGCAGGAGCGCATCCCGAGTAGCTTCCTGGAGGTCACTGTGAAAGACAAGGACATTGTCCAGCAAGACTTCGTGGGGCACGTTGTCTTCGACCTGAACGAGGTGCCCACCCAGGTGCCGGCAGACAACCCCCTGGCGTCGCAGTGGTATAGACTGGAGGTGCAGGATCTCCAGCCCTCTGATAAGGGCCCCTACCTGGAGGTGACGTGTAAGCTGCCGCTAGGGAACCAGATGCTCAAGCCGTGGCCTTCGGCCACTAGGACTATAAGTCCCTTGGGGAACGAGGATCTCTTTTTTGCTGAGGCCGAGGATCGGTCTACACCTAGCAAGGATGAGTTTGAGCCAAGCATTTTGGCAGACAAGTACATGACAGCTAAAGATGATGAAATTCGTAACATAGATGTTCCTGAGGGATTTCAGTTGTCTCTGGTTCCACAAAATAAGAAGTGTTTGCTTAGCCGGCTGAATTTGATGGAAATGGTCACAAGGGAAGATGTTCTCCGAAAGGCTGGTGGAGCTTTTGATCCCATTCGTTATGCAGATACTGTCTCTGATTTCGTCCATTTGGGAGTGAAACTAGGATCTTCTGAATTTTATTTGCGTAGAGACGCTGAGACACTTAGTTTCCGAGAGAATTCATTTGTCTCATTTGGACCTGAACAGACAATGGAAAACATTTCTGATGTGGCACAAATCTTTTCATATATACAGGGGCCCGACATGGAGAGAATCAAAGCAGTGATTGTGGCGTCCATGCTGAACGCACCGCCGCGTGTGCAGAGCCAACTGAGTGAAGCCTTGGCCATCATACGCAAGTACGAGGAGGAAATGGCCATGCTGGATAGGGAACGTGCTAGGGTAGAGTTCCATTTTGATCAAAGTAAACTACGATCAGAGTTTAGATTGTGGGAGAGCCGAGCCAGGCCTATTGATGTTCTTTCAAAGAACTTAAATCTTTCTGGAGACTTTGACATTGAAAATGAGCCCATAGATTTATATGTTACAGAGACAAGGGTTGTGGTGTCCCAGCTTTTGGGAATTGTTACAGAAATGAAATTAGTTTTTGAAATGGTTGTGTTGAGCATTGTTCGATGTGACGTGCTCTGGAGACCACTCATCTGAAGTGTCTGTGAACAATATTTGGTGAAGTTGAAAACTTCAAGCCTGGTTGCAATGTGAAAATAAGATTGGAAATGCAGGGATGACACAGTGCTTGGCTGTGCCGGTTGGACTTCACAGGGAAGATTGTTGGGATGTGAAGCCCAACGGTCACATGACCGTTCATATTCTCCCACTATGTATAAATATATATGTTGTGCTCCACAGGGATGCGTCCCCTGCATTTTCTACCCGTTTCCCGTACCGGGTATGAAACGGGGACGCGGGGACGGCTAGGAAACATCCCCTAGCAGTCCCCTTTTGGCCTCGAAGTACCTGGTACTTACCGGGTACTTTTTCTCACTGGCAGGGGACATAGGGTACGGCTAGCCGTACCCGAAACGGCCCAGCCGTCCCTCGTCCGTATCGGGTACGGCTAGCCGTACCCTACGGCCCAGCAAAAAATCAAACACATTTTTAAAAAAAAATAAAGTTTTTTAAATAAAAAGAAAGGTATGGGGGGGACCACAAGGGACGCCGCAATGTACTTAACCTAATTTGTGCCTTATATGTGGCCTAAAATGAGAAAAGCAACTCATTTTTACTTCTTGCCTTGTGAAGTGAAGCATAGCAAAAGGAGAGCAGTTGAGTGAAGGAGAGAACAACAGTTTGAAGAGGAGCTTAGGGCATCATTTCCAGCATATTAGAGGTATGTTTTTCATCTTTGTTTTGTATTTGCTATTTGTTTTTAATTTTTGCAATATTTTTTAAGTTTTTCAACACATAGAAAGGGCATTTAGTGTTTACTTCTTTTTTTTAACTTGCAGCTCTTTGAAATCAGAAACTTCATAAAAATTTAGAAAACAACCATGAGTAGCAGCAGTGATAGTGAAAGTGAGGATATTGAAATCCAAATGCAAGAAAGAACTCAAACGCAAAGAACAAGAAATAGACATAGAGGTAGTGCAACTGCAAACATTGGGGGGTGTTCAGAGAGTGGGAGTGGAGTAGGGTCAGCAAGTTCAAACCCATTTGAATGTCCATCTGAAATCCTCAAAAAATGGGCAAAAGGCCCATTTAACCCCAAAAAACCTCTACTACAATTTGCAACAAGAGTTGATAAAGAGAAGAAAAAAAATTCGGGGGGTAGTAGAGTATGGGAGTGTCATTTGTGCCACAAACAATATAGGGGCAGCTATACGAGAGTTTATTGCCATCTTTTGTGGATTGGTGGTCAAGGGGTGAAAGGGTGTAGAAAAATAACCCAACAACAAAAAATTGAGGCAACTAGATTGCATATGGAGGGGGAGGCATTAAGTAAAGGGGTTTCAGTTGAGAGTTTGCAGCCTAGTATGGGAATGCCTACACCATCACTAGATGTTGCTTCAGCTTCTCACTCTCATGTGGGGGATGATTCTACTAGAGGAAAGAAAAGGAGTATGAATGTTGCTGATATGTTTAATGTTACAGTAAAAGATGGGGCTGATTCCTCTATTGCCAAGTTTTTTTATGCTAATGCCATACCATTTCATGTCTCACGTTCACCATATTTTAAACAAATGTGCAAAGATATTGTAGTTGCTGGTCCCTCATATGTTCCACCTGGAGAAACTAAGTTACGCACCACCCTTCTTGATAAAGAGTACTCCAAGGTGAGTATTTTGATGGAGGATATGAGACAAACATGGTTGACAGATGGCTGCTCCATAATCATGGATGGGTGGACCGATATCAAACATCGGCCACTCATCAATCTTATTGTCACTAGTACAGCAGGCTCTTATTTTCTTAGAGCTGGAGATTGTTCAGGCAAAAGGAAGGATACAACCTTCCAATTTTAGATTGTGAGAGATGCTATAGAGGAGGTTGGAGCCTCTAATGTTGTGCAGGTATGATTTAAATTGATTTTCTTTCGTTCTTATTTTTTATTTTGATTTTCTTCATAGTTATTTAAAATTTTCATTTTGATATCTATATTCTATACTAATCTAGTAATCTCATATCAACTTGATGATATGCCATTGCCAGGTAGTGACCGATTCAGCCCGTGTGTGTAAATTAGCTGGATTGATGGTGGAGAGTTCTTATAAGCACATTTTTTGGACCCCTTGTTGCGTGCATGCATTGAACAATACCTTGAAGGACATTGGGAAGATAGATTGGGTGAAGGCAGTGGTTGCAGAGGCTAGAGAGGTGCAAATGTTCATTTGCAACCATCAGACTTCACTTGCTTTGTTTAGAACATTTTTGAGGAAGGAATTCCTCAAGCCCGTGGAGACTAGATATGCCAGCTACTTCATTTTATTGGAGAGGATGCTTGAGGTCCGAGAGGCTCTACAATTAATGATGGTCAATGTAGAGTGGGGTAGATGGCAAGAGTCAAGCACAGCGGAGGGAAAAAGGGTGAAACAAAAAATCCTTGATGATAACTAGTGGTCCACAATGAGGTAAGAAAATTGGCATTGCTGATTTTATTATTTATTTGAATTATTAAATTTTATTATTGCTGATTTTCATTTTATTATTTAATATTTATAGGCTAGCAGCTTACCTGAATTTAATTTTAAATTTTTGTAACTTGTTTGCACTTGCAGTTATGTATGCTCCTTCATTCAGCCTATTGTGCAAGTGATTAGATATGCTGATACTAACTCTCCTAGCCTTGGAGAGATTTAAATGAGACCTTTGATAGTATGCTTGGACAGGTCAAACAAGCAATTTATAGCAAGGACCCTTCTTTGGCATTTTATGAGGAGCATCTTAGGCCCATTGTGACGCGACGGTGGGACATTATGAACACCCCGCTTCATATGGCAGCCTATGCTCTCAATCTAAAATGGTATGCACCGAGGCCTGGGAGAGTGGCTCCATCTCATGATGAAGAGGTGAAAGAAGGCTTCATGAGGGCCCTTACAAAAATGTATACTTCAGAGGAATCTACCATACTTCGCACACAATGGCTTGCATTTGCCAATCTTCGTGGTCCAACCTTCGGCAAACCAGAGGCGAGGATGGATAGAGCTACATTGGCTCAAACCGACCCTATTGGATGGTGGACGTGGCATGGGAAGGATGCACCAGAGTTGAGATTACTTGTTGTTCGCCTTCTTTCACAGGTTGCCAGTTCCTCTGCTGCAGAGAGGAATTGGTCCACATATAGCTTCATCCAATCAGTCAAGAGGAACTGCCTTACCTCTAGACGATCGGAGAAGTTGGTGGCAGTACACAGTGCTTTGCGCTTACAGGATCGCCAATCTAGTGAGTATCGTCAGACTCCAGCCTTACGTTGGGATGTTAATCCCGAAGATGCTACGCAGATTGAGGAGGAGGATGCACATGAGGGATTGGTGGGTGTTCCATTGGTTGAGACAGATCCTTCTATTGACATGGACACTGACACTGACTTAGACTTGAGCTCTGATGGCGAGGGCGATGCTGATTTAGACCTACCTTCTACTGATTAGGGACCATGGACAGCGATATATTTTCTTAGTTTTATGTTTATCATGTCATTTCATAGTTGAGACTTGGAACCTTTGGGCATTTTGGTTATAATTATCAGACTTTTATATGATATGTATGCACATTTATAATGAAAAGCATTTGAATTTTGTTAATTTATTTGTCAATTCTCATGTGAAATCACAATTCAAGTCTAATGATATGTATTAAGCTTATACAATGTCTAGAATGAATGCTTTATCAATGTTATGCTATGAACTTTTGAAATTTCTCTATATTTTTAAAAATTTCCCTATTTTTTTGTCAGCCGTCCCCTGCCGTCCCCTAAAAAATGACCCAAAAGTACCCCCGTACCAGAAACTCGTCCCGCCGTACCGGGTACTCCCTGTCCCCGAAACCCCGTGGAGCATAGTATATATGTGCACATCATGTACTGAGCATTGATAACTGTTAATATAAGTTTTCCCTGCTTTCCGTGGATGTAGCCAGTTTTTGGTGAACCACGTAAATATTGTGTTCTGTCTCCATTATCTTTCTTCTGTTTTATGTTTTCTCTGCTTGTTTAAAATTTACAGTCCATACCCTGTTCCAGAGCTCCCATTTTGGCCCAGGCTGGGAGGATGCTGGCTACGATTGCGCAGTCTGGCTTTACACCTGCGAAGCGCATTTGATTGAAAGTTTCTTAATCCTTTTCACCAAATGTATTTTGTGCACATCCTGCAATCATAGCATCCATGCGACCACATTTCTTTGAGGCATCTGCTCAAACAGTTCGCGTGTGATCTTGTCTATGCTGCCACATTTTGCATATATGTCTACTAGAATATTTCCGACTGTATAGTTGACAATAATCTCCCTTCCATTATGGTTTGATGGCTGTCCATGCCCTGTTCGGAAGCTCCCAATGTTGCTGTTGCATCAACCATTTTTCTGATTCTCATACCTTGTTGCTCTCACGTCTTGTTTTATGCGATCAAACACATCCATGGACTTCCTCGCGGGAACAGTTTGACTTTCAAATTTTAGGGCGACTACTGTTTGAACAGGAAGGAAACGGACGCTGGCGGTCAAAGTACTTTAGTGTGCGCTGGTTAAGCCCACGGATCTTGGACAGTATAGAAATATGAATTTTCTTTGACCGTATGGAAAAAGTTCTACAATCATGGAAAGCCCACGAATCCTGATTACACACATGAAAGAATGATAAACAATGTTGCATGGATTTAAAATGATAGTAAATCATTACAAATCGCAGAGTTTAAAGGATCTCCGATTTCGGTGGGGGGGCCAAAAGGTCCCGCCAAAATGAATTTTCCGTATCGAAACCAATCGCAGGTATGGTCGAGGAACATAAGAGATCACGGAAGTTTGAGATGTGCATGAGAATGTTATAATTAGTGAATTGTGGAGATTAGAGATGGCCCAAGATATATGTAGCTTATGAATTCAAAACCTGGGACCACACCAACTCCCATCGAAAGTTATATCCACAACTCCGCGAAACCATTACAGTGCTGCTTAATACAGAAGTCTTCAAATGATCAAAGTCTAATGAATCCTAATGGTTTTGAATGTGGACAAATATCCACAATATTGAACAGTTTGTAACAATCTTATAAATGTTGGGACGTCACGAAGCTGCAGGGATTTAGGGTATGCATGGTTCCTTTCGACTTACCATAGAATTTTCGTATTAAGAATGATGTAGAATTTCAAGACATATTGATAGTTTTACAGAAATGGGATGGCCTAGCCACGCATTAATAATTGCAGAAATCTGACCACATGTAAAAATCCCGTAGCGGAGAAAACATTGTGAATTTTCACACAGCCATTGACCTTTGGTGACAGGAACAAAAGTTCTGCAACAAGAAAATTTCTACAATGAAACCCATTACGAGGATATGAGCATCTTGATCCCTTGAGAAACTTAGCTTAGAAAAGGAACCACTCCCGTACAAGTCACTCAACCTTCCAGCCTTCCGATTTTGCAAAACTTTGGTGGGTCGTTAGATCCTCTCAAACATTAAACTCTGAATATAACCAACACTTGAAAGTGAACCAGCACCAACCCAAGATGGGACCAACCTACAGCAAACCAACCAAAAACCTGAAAAGTGAGCAAAAGAAAAGAGGGGGTCCTCGTTTTCAACGGCCCATGTGTAGAAGCCATGACAAATATCAATGGCTTATTCTTCTTTGTTGTGATCTAACATCTGATACTACTAAAATTTATTAATTATTTCCTTTAGAACCTCCTTATTTAGAACTTCAAAATATCCAACACACCTTTCTTGACATGCGAATATATGGTACCTTGGAAGACATGCTTCAACATTTATCTAATTGCTTCTTGAATTTCTTATACAAAGTAATCAATAGTTATGGCATTAAGATCAAATGATATGTATTTTATTACTTTAATAAATTGTTCCTTTAAATTATTTGTGGAGTTTATGGCCCATTTTTTGTCATATAATTCACATAGTATTTTATATAAAATCTTGTAGATCATACAATCCATTGCAATCTATTGCATCTACTTTCCTAAATTAGTCTTTCCTATTACAAGTATTTTCATTCTAAAGACAACATATTTGAGTCATTCCAAATGTAAACATAGATCCATTGCATTAAAAATACCTTTAGCGATGGGCATATCAAAATTAACCCTAGTTATTTCTTTGATTCATGGAAAATTCCATTAGTTCTTGCAACTTCATGTAATATTTGTTCTTAATATCTATCAAGGAATTCAATTCATCTTGAATTTGATGATATAAAATGTAGGGATCATTTATGAGTTTCATTGCAATTGTCCCATCTATCGAATCTATCCAAGTTCTATTTGTTGTCACAATAGAATCAATTTCTCCAATAAGAGGCATATCTTTGTCAATAATGTTTATAAATGAAGAGGAAAACATTGGTATGAAGGATCAAATCCCTGAGCTACTAAGTATCAAATATGTTTTTAGTTATTCCATCTTTTTAAGATGTACTTTAATTTGTTTATATTTATCCATCCTTTGCATCATTGTATCTAGGGTAGAAATTTTTTCTTACACATCTTCTCTTATTTTCTTTCTAAATGTTACTATAAAATATTTTATTAGGATACTTCCATTTTCCCTTATTTATCACATAAGGGACAACAACATCCCCAAATCTCATGATTTGTGCATCTTTAGATATTGGAGAGATAACAATAGCCTTATTAGGAGGAGGAGGACACGTGAAGAGGATTTCCAATTTAGAAATGTCTTTCTTTACTAGCGCAATCACTTTCTTCCTCATTGATGTTTGGTTGAGCCATATTCCACCATATGGAGTGGGAAAACCACTTGAGTTAACATTTTCTTATTCAACATACTTTTAGGGTCCTCCTCTTGTTCAACCTACCCTTTTTTAGGGTCTTTCTCTAGATTTGTGAGAGAATATAAGGAAATTGTAGACATCTAAATATTTCCATAGTATACCCTTATCCTAATCAACCAAATACATCACCTACTCAAGTCCCCTTCACCTAATAATCCTCACCTAATTAAATAGTCTTATTATTTAATTAGTTCCTTTTCCATCTCACCTCACATAAATAAATAATTTTGTTATTATTATTTACCTCACACATGGATAAAATAATTAGATAATATTATTATTTAATTATAGCTATATTCTCTCCACCAATTATAAGAATACATGACACATAAGAAAACTTGTCCTTGTGGTTCCAATATTATCTCCATCAATTCCAAAAATAAAGGAGTCCTAAGTACATTTATCCCTTATATCTCTCATGGTTGCAACCACTTACTAAATTTTTTAAATGTGTCCAAGCCTTTCACAACCCTCCATTCTCTCCTCAATACTAAGGAATTCCTCTCAATCATCATCCACCATTGATCTCTCCATCACATCTCAATCATCCATTAACTCTCCTATAAACCTATAAATTGAGGCACACTCTTATACATTTCATCATTACATTTTGAGCTAATATATGTTATAAAAATAGGTAATTTTCAAGAAAAGAGAATTTGTGTACCAATCACTTGGATCATATAACATTTAACAATGGATTTCATGGTAACATTTAATTTGAGTGATTATTATTGCTTTGTTTGAATTCCTTTTGTTGAGATCTATATGAGGTTTGTAAGAGTTAAGAATAGGAATATTTTGTGTTGTATTTGTTTGCTAGTTCAATTCTAAATTATTGCTTACATAAATTATAAATTATTTTTGAAGGTGGAGGTTATTTTGGGGAGATAGAGGAGGGAAAGGAGGTTGATGAAGAGGTGAAGTTTGGGGATATTACTAAGGAAGGAGGACATAAGGATAATTTGGACAAGGAAAGGGAGATGCATTAACTAATGGGGCAGATTTAGGTAAGAAAAAATATGTTGCTCTCTAGGAGACATTTTTTTCTCAAGAGAAGGATGTGACTTATGTGGAGATGAAGAGGATGGATCTAGGATCTACATATCCTCACCTTCTTAAGAACCACCTAATAACTTGATCTTGTTCTTAGTTTTCTTCTTCTTCCTTGCTATTTTTTTGGTATCCTTAGATCAACTTTGATTAGTGTCCTCTATATTCACTATTGTATCTATGACCACTTATGCAAATGGGAGAATGGTAGTGGTAGAGACTTGATTCCAATTGTGCATCTTATCAATTCTCTTCTTTTAATTCCTTAGTGAGGCCCATTTGTCTTTTTCCATCTCATTTAATTTCATTCTTAGATTAATTAATATTTTGTTTATCAAAATTTAAGTCCTATACTTATTTGAATTATACTTAGGAATAGACTACTAATCTAAGGAATTATCCAATGAAATATTTTTTCTCCTCATATGTAGGATCCAAAACTTTTTTATCATCACTAATTTCCTCAAATACATCCCTTATTCCAAAGGCTTGAATTTTAAATGTTGTGAACCTATAATAATTCATTTTTTGTACCTCATGTTCATCATCAAACTCAACCCAAAAACATCAAGGATTAGATGGAGCATGAATTCTAACCATACTTAGATCTTTCTATAGTCCTTCGGAGTCATGTGACATCCTAATTTTGAAAGGGTGAAGGATCCATATATCCATTTCTACCTCTCCACTTCTTGCACTTGCATAAGTTAGACAAGTGTAATCTATAATTATGAAAGGGAACTAAATGACCATTTTATGTTTAATGGATAGAACCTTATGCACTTCTAATATTTGACAACATAACTCTAATATCACTAATCTATCATTAACATAACTTCAAAACCAATACAAGGCACTAGTGAACCCCTAAATATAATGTATAAGGAAAAAATAAATTGAATAGACTAGTTTCCTTACATGAAAATAGCAGTAGTTGTTAGGAAAGGTATCTCAATGCTAAAATTATTTTTAAAAATGGGTTATAAAATAGAAAAACTCAATTTCTATGCTATAGATTTGGTTTTCAACCAAAATAAATATTTTGAGTTGATTGACACCACCAAGGGGGGTACTTATTGTGTAGTTCTCTTTGAGCTCTACAATTTAAAAAAAATGCCCAATCAACATCCTAGATCAAAATTTATGGTCTATGGAAGTTTGCATAAGAAATGTAAAGATGTGTTGGACACATAAAAAAGTTGAAAGGGGGCGTTACACTTGTCGACCAACTTATGATCATGTGTGTTATCACACATCATAAAGAATCTTTGGTTAGAGATAATGAAATGCCCAACTTGGTGAGTTGATTATAACTCGGTTATGACAATTGAAAGGAATGTTCTATTTATAGCCTATGGACTCATCTTGAGATTTGGGTGTTGGGTTTCTAAGCTAAGGATTTGGGTGCCAATGTTTGGTTGGTTTTAGCTCATGGTTTTCTAATTAGCATTAAATAGTTTCATTTATTGTATATCCTTTATATTAGGTGTTTGAGATGGAGGTTGTGTCTATATTTTTATAGATATTGTTAAGTTATTAGAATTCCTCCAAATCTTTGGTTGGTGATACTCTTATAAAGGCTTTCTCTGCAATTGTATTGTAACTAATTTTTTACCAAATTATAATACATTGGGTTGCTTTGGAGCATGGTTATTTTCTCCTAAAATGGTTTTCCTCACATACACCTACGTTATGTCATATTAATTATTTTATTTTTATATATGTTTTATATCTATATAATTTTTAAAATATTGAAATTTGCACAATACCCTAAGAATTTTTGTGAAGGAAGTGTTTTTGTGTACCTTTATTCCTTGTATTAGTTACCTCCACTAACTTCCACTTGTTAATTAATATCATTCTCAAGCACTAAAAAGGTGTTGTTAGGTCTCACACTTTTAATCAATTAATTATCATATCAACCAAGGTGGTGTCCGAGACTGTTTGCAAAATAATTTCGATGTCATATTCCAATACTAGATTTTAAACTAAATAAAGAATTATTATGCTTGAAAGAAACTCTAACTAGAAAAAAATTGTACACTCTAATCTATAGACATATATAGAATGTAATCTATGAAAATCTTGTTGAAAATCTACTGTAATGAAATAAAATTTCCTCAAGTACTAATTTATTGAAAATGAAATATTTTTAAACTAATATACTATTTTTATTACCTTTATACATAATGTAAAACTTTAGAGAAATACAATAGCTATATAGACTTCTTTATCTTCAGAAATATAACATTTTCACATCACCAATATGTGGAATAACTTTAACAAACAATACAAATTTTTGTGTCTATAGAATGTAATATTTTATTGTTATCTTAAACATGTAGAAGGATATTAAAGCATAAAACACACTTGATACAAACAATAATACACAAACTAAACTTGTAGGTAACTAATGATAAAATTTAATTACTCAAACATAAATATAATGCATAACTAGACTACTAATCTCTACCATGCATTCCAATCTCTTAGTTGAGTAGCCATCTCAATAGAGGTTCAAATTCATCTACTCATAAAGTCATCAATAGAATACAACAATGATTCTTAAAATAGGAAAATGATATATGTATATGAACCAAGAGATTATTTTTAATTCATGCATCAAGAGTTATCATAGTATGAACATCATAAGTCTTTTATGAACATCAGGAAAGATACTTTTACTACGACCTAATTCCTAAACTATAGTATCATGGAAACATGCACCAATACTATTAATTTTTTGTTAAATAAATTCATAAATAAAACCTTAGTGGTATTAAATAAAATAGTTTAAATTTTGAGGAAATAATTACTAAAAAGAAGTCCTCCTCTTTTATTATCTTTCGTTTGGATTAGCAATCACATGGTACTTTCTAAAGAGTCCTTTCTTGATCATTACTTATTTTCCTATTTTCAAAAAGAAATTATTTCCACATAACCATCAACATTGAAAAAACTTTAATAACACAAAAAGGATAACAAGTATTCATACATTAATATTAATTAAGATTGCAAATAATTTATTATATATTTCTATTGAAGGTTATAAATGGTCAAGAATGGGTAATTTTGTCTTAATAATGAGGTGAATGTTATTGCAAGAATGGAAAAAGGAATGAAGGTATTGTCATTGATGTCAACTAGTCAATTAGTTATCTACTGGTTACTATTGTCATTAGTGTCATGGTTACAGGTTATTGGTTGCATATGTTGAGGATATTGAGAAGATTGTATTAAAGAAAGTTTACAAGTATTCAATTGTTGCTCCAGGTGTTGATTCGGTACTTTCCCCTATGTTCGTGCAATTCAAATATGTTGGTCACGGTTGTTGAAGGTTGCTATATCCATACTTTTGGCTATTGATTTTTTGTGAAGTTTGAGTTGTATTCACCAGCTGTGAACTATGTTTTTATGTGTTCTGGTTGAGGTCCAGGAGAAGTGTTGCTAGTATGGATTTCTCTTTGATGAAGTCTTTTGACTTGTTGTTCTAGAGTTAAGATGTTTTGATTACATTGAAGATATTTTTGGTTTTTGGAAGTTTCGAGCTTAATTGTTCTATGTGTTTTACACTGGTTTGGCTGACCTTGTGTTAAGCACTATCTTCAAAGTTGATGAAGCATGTTGCATCTATTTTGGGTCTCGGTGAAGTGTGTGTTTGGGTCACCCTCATTCTAATTCCACCCTGGGATGTTTTGTGCTAACCTAATTTGAATTTGAGATTGGATGGCCAACTTTGGATCTTTTTCAAGGTTGGAGATAGTATAAATACAGGATGAGCTAGTAATAAAAAATGTACAAGAGAAAAGAACAAAGGTAAGTGAAAGTATAGATGCGACATTGAAGTTATTCAGAAAGTGTGTGTGAGTTGTGTGTGGTAGATTAGTGTGAAGCTTAATGTTGAGTTTTCAGATGCAGTGAGCAGAAGGTGAACTCTATCATTCATGCAAGTTGATCAAGTAACTGTGGTGGAATCATTTGTTGCATTGGAATTGTAGTCTCTTTGTAACAAGTCATCTTTGTCTTCTTTGTATCTTTGTGGTAGTGAGCCCTTTGGGTTGTATCCCTATTGGAACTAACTCATTTGACTGCAAAATCTGACAAAAAAATTTAACGAAAGATGTATAATTTGATGTATTGTCGGGTACTTATGATATTTGATGTGTAATTTTAATTTTTTTTAAATTTTATCCATGGCATTCATCTAATTTTTGACAAACCTGGGTTTTCATCAAAATTTTGACTAAGATAAAGATATATGTGAAGAGAAAGAGAGATGGAGATATATGGGAAGAGAAAGGAAGAGAGCTGGAGATAGAGAGTCGATGGAGAGGGGGAATAGGGAGGGATAGATGGTGAGAGATAGAGAGGGGGAGATATAGAGGGGGAGGGAGAGAAAGGGATATAGATAGGTAGAGGAGGAGAGATAGAGAAGAGGGGAGAGAGGGAGAGATAGGTTGAAGAGGAAGAGAGAGAAGAGAGAGAGATAGATAGGTAGAAAAGGGAGAGAAAGGAGAGGGGGAGAGGGAGAGCAATATGTAGAAAGGGAGAGAGAGAAGAAGATAGGGGAGAGAGGGAGATAAAAAGAGAAATAGAGATAGAGATAGAGATATAGAGTAGGAGAGATGGAGTGAGAGAGAGGGGGAGAGGGAGAGATAGCTCAATAGATAGAGGGGGAAGAGGGAGTGACATAGATAGTGGGAGATATAGAGAGAATATAGAGAGCCACATGGAGATATATCAATCACCCTCCCTATATCTCTATCTATTCATCCTTATCTCTTTATCTCTCTACCTCTCTCTATCTCTTTGTCTCCCTTTCTATTTGTATGTTTCTCATTATCTCCCTCTCTCTCTATATTTTCTTCCCTCTATTTATCTTTGTCTCCTTAAGTGTGCAATGGGTACATTGAAGAGGTCTTAAAGGATAATTATCATGTATCTTTAATCAAATGGCATGATACCTTGAGCATAACTCCCCAAGGACACATGCCATCCTTGGATTGTTGACATGAAATAACCAATCAAAATTTAGTTTCTCTTTTCCCTCTCTCTTTTCCTTTGTATCTCTTGTATTTCTCTCTCATGCTCTCTCTGTCTCTCTGTCTCTCTCTCTCCCTATCTATCTAAGTTCATCTCTTTCTCTCATTCTCTATCTTTTTAGTTTCTATCTCTCTTTGTATTAGCTAATAGGCTACATATATTGTGAGATTTGAGCTTGAAACAAATCTCATGTCTAGAAACCACTATTGTGTCGTTGGAAAACAAGTTTTAACTACCATTTAATGGTAAACCAGTTGTAGTGTAGTGGTAAAATCTGCTAAAATATTAGTTAAAAGCCTGTATATACTATTATATGATAATAAATATAATTATATTATATATAATTTAATCTAATATTAATATTATATTAAATATATATTATATTAATTATATTTTGTATTATATAAAAATATACTTATTATTAATTATTAATTATAATAATTTTATATGTATTTAATAATTTTGTTAAAGAATATAATATATAATTATAATAAGTCGAATAATTATATTATCTAAATTATGTAAAATATAGCTAATATATACTTAACTATATAGTAGAATATTAAAACCTAGCTAAATGGCGCCATAATTTTTAATTTAATTAACATACTCTAAAAACCTAGCTCGTCAAATTGGAGAAGTGAAAGATCAATACTAGCGCTGAGGAAGAGTTTGGAGTTAAAACAAGGTCAATAACAGCGCCGACGAAGAGTTTGGAGTGAAAACAAGGTGAATACCAACACCGAGGAAGAGTTTGGAGGAGTGAAAACAAGGTCAATACCAGCACCGAGGATGAGGTTGAGGGCACTCAAGGAAAATCCACGACCAAGGGACAATGAGTACTATAAGTTTGGCACTCCCATTCTCTTTAACCTGCATTTTTCATGCCTATTTTCCAAAGATCTTCTCATACAGGGTAACTCGGTCTGTTTTCAGGAAAATGGTGATCTCCAACTCAAAACACCACTAAAACCTATCATACTTGACATAAAAGAAGGTTAATATAAGCCACCATAGGAAATGAGTGTTCACATTGCAAGATGAGACTGTACGGATTTGTACAGGTCTGTAGAAATGGAGAAAACTCAAAAATTTGAAGTAAATTGCAGTGTCTTCTTATTGTAAATGTTTCAAAATTCTCAAGCCAACATTACAAATGAGATTTCATGCCTTTTTAAAGGCTTTCCCCTTACAAACCAATCACCAACTGTTTCCTCAACCGAATCTTAAACTTCTAATGACCATTAAAGGCCATATTACATAGCTTTATTAATAATTGTTTTGATTCTTGCTTGCGCCTTTTTACTATTAGACTCTCCTAATTATTTGAAACATATGTGATGGTCTATTTAGACCTTATTAAAAGTAAAAAGACTCAAGACAACAATATTTCACCTTATTACATATTGCCCTATCACATTTTGAAACAAGGTTGTAGGTGCCCCTGCACCACTTCCACCTCCTCCAAAAAGATTGACATTGTCATCATTCTCATCTAGAACTCATAATTAAGTCCCACTAACTTTCAAGGTTCAATTTTTTGGTGGGAACATGTTATTATTTGTTGTATGACCTACCTCAAATCTTATTTCCACAAAGTTGCTAAAAACATAAAACAATAAGAAAAAATTTGAAGGTACAACTAAAAAGGGGTTATTTCCTTTTGGCCTCCTCCACCTCTTATATTTCAACATATCATGGAATTACACTTACATAACATAAACTAAAACATATGGAAGTTTATAGGGGCAAAGGAGCCCAAGTATATGCTAGGTTAAGCTAGATCTAATGAATGGAAATAGAGGCATACAATTCTTCTTTAATACCTCCACCACAAACATATGCAAGGAAAGGTCTCCTCCCTTCTTGGTAGTGATAACCTCCTCCACACAATACCCTTAAAAATTATGAATAGAGGAATATAATCTTTGAAGAACTCAAATTTGATTCTCTCATACCTGATGTAATTAGTCATTTTATCCTTACAAACATTTATACTGATTACTAGAGGCACATAGACCAATTCTTCATAATAGAAGAATTTGATCATACTTTTCCAATGATGGCATTATGAGAAAACCTTAGGTTAAATGAATAATTCCTAGCTAAGTTCTTTAAATCATGTCCAATTGTATAAGAGAAGACCGTTGCTATGTGTACTTGGATACCATGGAGAAAGTCTCTTTGGGCTCTTTCATCAATCAAGGTATTGTTAAATTTTAACACTTAAAAGTGAGAATTAAGAATCTTTCTTACGATGGTGGAAAATTATGCTTCTCAACACCTAGATTACAAAATCTTTGTCAATATCATTTCCATCACAATTAAACCTATTACTTGAGATATAGTCATACAGGTAAACAAATTGGCTTTCTTTATAATAGATACATTCTAGACAATTCAATCCTTGCATCAGCAATTGTTGAATGGGCCCTACAAACTACTCATGATACCCTTACTATTAAGTTAAAACTTTAACAAGGCATATGATTGCATCAAATGTCCTTTCATGACCTTTCAATGAAGAACCTTCATTCAAAAATGATGCCATGTCAAGACTTTAAAATGAAGGTATTTTTTATTTTAAATATTTCATGTCCAAAATGCTTTATAAAAGGAACCTTTGCATGAAGGACCTTCAAATGAAGACCTTAATTCAAAGGTCCTTCATTAGAAGATCCTTCAAATGAAGGTTCATTTAATGCCATCCCATTTTAGCTCTTCGAGTTGTTAGAGATATTTTTTTTTCGAAGTAGAGATTGGACCATCAAATAGTGTCACCATGACTCTACCAAGATATCCATCAAATTAACAAACCCTGACTTAACAACCACAAATTCATAAGAAATTGCCCCTGTCAGCCCTAGGGCATCACTTCAATGTCAATTTTCTTGCTTTAACAGACCCCTAAATGCAATGAACCTCTATAATACCATGTTGCACACCAATCCACCGAGTTACAGTTCCAAGACAGTGGGTGGATTGGTGGATGTCATTTATATTTAGCTCTCAAACCCTTACACAGTAAAAATAGGGCAGTCCTTGTATTTGATTGTTTTCTCCCAAAAAATAGTGATTTAGCACTTCAATACAAATTCAAATGAAAGGGAACACATATATTTATCTACACCAATGATCTCAGAGCATTTCAAGATTGTACGGATTCATACAACACAAAAAAACTTCAGACAAATAGTAAAAACACATAAAATTGCTTCAAGAACGTGTATTTGATATGAAATTTTGGTATCAACTCCTCCAAAAACCTTTTCTTGGGCCTTGGAAGGATTTTTAAATCATCCCAGACCCCAACTACATTCAACCAACATCCATAACTGACTTACAAACACTTAACAACTCATTATTTTGCAAATTTGCAATTTTGACAACTTTTAATGTTAACCCCTTAAACTGAAAAAGTTTCTTTTAACTTTAAGTTTGTTGGGTAGCCAATTCTTTTAAGTTATCAAATCCTACCATCATACATAATCAAAATGTTGTTGTTTCAAATGACTATGAGCACTAACTTTCACTATTTGAAGATGTTGAAACCTTGTCATAGAGAACTAGAACATTGATGCAACAACTCATCCTGCCTTAAAACATACCAAAATTCTCCTAGCAATTAGACATAGGAAGATTTAAGATGGCTTAAGCAATTTTTATTTCCAAAGCATAAAATTATGATGACTTAACCAATCCTAGTACACACTCCCTCCCCGTTAACCACTTAGACATATGGAGTTTATCAGTGGACAGCTAAACCACCTCACACTTGCACCTGAATTATGTCTATTAGTGTTCTAATTCATCTTTTTCAAGACAAATTAAACCAAAATATTATGTATGGTCAAACCATTCTTCTGCACAATACATTTGAGGCCTTGGTTGTGTAATTGGTGGACCATAGTCACATTTAACACTTGTTACAAAGTTTGGGAGTTAAAACGTTAAGTAGAAGTCTAGTAAATCAAATAACTTGGATTAAGACTGTGAGACTGTGAGACTCATAATGATTATCATTCATTACCTTTTCCCCTCAATTGTCATGCAAAAATCCTTGGAACATTGCCATACATTGTTCATGTAGGAAAATTTATCACTGAGTCTAGGTTTTCTAGGCTTCCATAGCCTCAGCTACTGTGAACTGCATCTCCCAAACTCCATGTTTGTGTTAGGTTGTAAAATAATGACATTTTAAAGTCATTATTTGCAAGGGACAGTCTCCTTCATACATTGATTTGATTTGTGATGGACACATTTGGATGGTAGTAACAATAACTTGCAATCTATGAAGACTTGATTACCTTATAACCAGTCAAATTCTAGAGATGAAATGATAGATTAATCATAATGTCACCTTGGGATCACATCACCATGAAAGAACTTCATCCAACATCCTTATGAGTGCAGGTACCACCAAATAGGTATTTTTCAGATTTGTCTTCCTCGAGCGAGGGAAATTCAGGAAGAGAAGAGGAAAGCGAGACATGTAGTAGGTCTAAAAGAGGGAGATCAACTAGAGGTCAAAAGATTAGAAGAAAGTTTTGTAAACACATGGATTTTTTTCTTGTTGAAGGGGGGTCATGTTCTTATGATGATGAGAGCATAGGCGACATCGAGGTTCCCTTGAGGTACAAACATCTACAGAAATAATGGGTACCCAAGGAACTTCCTCCAATAAACACTGTGTAGTGCCCCTCCGTTTCGGTTGTCGTTGACATTCAAGTAAGTTGTTTATTGGTGTGGTCATGTTGATTTCGTTGTTAAATGTGTTATGGAGTATATTCGGTTGGTTGATTGGAGACGTTGTGAAGGTTTTGTGATTATATTATTTAATTTGATTCCAAAATTAGGCGATAACATTAATATAGTGTTTAGCCTTGATTAATCAAACTAATTTAAAAATGTATTATAAGGTCACTAGATTTATTTCGAAGTAAATAAATTATTAAATTTAAAAATAATTGATAAATCATATTGTCATAGGAAATTAATCATTTAAATGTAAAAATAAATATGGAGCTTAAATGCTTTAATGATTAAAATAATAATTAATGAATCAATTTTGGTGGACTAGAAAGTATACAGTCATTATTAGATAATTAAATTAATTAGTCTTATAACCGGTATTGTTTAAATGGTATTTAATAACAACTGATAATATTATTATCTGCATGTGGATAATTATTTAAATTGGGAAAAGATATCGAAAGGAAATAAAATAGTAAGGAAGATAATGGAAATCGAGTGAAAAGTAGTTAAAAGCTAGAAAGAGTGGACATGCAGAGCATGCATAGTCGTGAATTATTTGTCAAAAGAAAACTAGCTTTAATTATGATGGTGGCTTGATTTTCTTTGGGTGGATTTCTCATCGCCCTTATCATGCATCTCGGATTCTGGTAAATAGGGGAAGAGAAAACTTCATCTGGTTAAGGACTGCAACCATGGCATTCTATGGAGAATAGGAAGGTGGTCAATGGGTAGATCATGTCACCAACAGTATCGATAGACAGGATGGTGGTAGCAGTGAGACAACAGTCTTCTCTGGCGTGATGGTATATGCTACAACAGAGTACAAGGGTTGTTGCAAGGTATGTGTATTTCCTCCTGGATGCTTCTTATTCGAATAGGGCTATTTGATTTTCTAGACTGTGGTTTTCATGCATGGAGATCGATACTTTTTATTGTGGCTTCATTTCGATGTTTATTTGTATAACTAGCGTTTGATGGAGGATTTAATGAATGGTCTTTCATATTACTTTTGCATTGGTTTATCTTTATTACTGCCCTGACTTTGTATCGCCTTAAACTTTTCTGAGATAGTGAAACCCAAGTCTTGTTGCGTTGAGATCTTCCAATACAAATTTGCTTAACAGAAGACCAATTCGGGTGCAAATCGATATATTTCGACAGCCCTTATTTTAGGACGAAGTTATTTGCATTTATTTTAAAGATGATCAACTATAGCAATCTTTGGTACCTCATCACACTTGCCGCTTCTGCCAAGATGATTTAGAGGAGAGTATAGGTCGCAGCATTTAAGAATCCAATCGGTGTTGTTGGAAATACTAGGCCGCTATTCAGATATGCTCAGTAGGAACCCCTTAGTATTAGGGTGTAGAATGCCCAGGTTAGCCTGCGCGGCATGAAGGTCAAACCATGCACACCCAAATATCAACTATATTTGTAATGCAATAAGGGTTACGGATGTGTGAAGTATGCGCAACCCTCATTCTCTAAACCTGCATGACTGCATGTGCCTAAAATACAAGCAAAGCTTACAATGTTAGTTTGCATTCTAGGGTGCTTCATAAATTCTAAGATTTGAGCCTTTCCTTGCAAAATCTATTTCATGTATATTCTGCTATTCTTTCATTCTTCGGGACGTGATATCCTTAAGGGCATCTGCAAACAGTCAAAATTATCATTTATACTGTATTTGTGTGGCGTACTTCGGGCAGTACAACGTGTTACTTATGTCAAAAAGAATATGGAAGTAGGTATATTGTAGAATACAGTGTTTACAGCCTACGAAGACATTATTTGAGGTATGTACTCAATAGCATAGAAAATAAATATTTAGTTTGTTCCCATCTTTGACTCATTGACGGCACAGGTTAATCGACATCTTATTAATTGAACCTTGCATTCATGTTTACCGTTGCAATACCATCTTCCTCAGAAGCTTAGACTCTGCCTATAAAGGTCGTTGGCCCTGCAGCCTACCCTCCAGCAACCTCTTCATTCGTGGTCTTGCAATTTTATGCTTGGTGTGTCGTCGTTGCTCTTCTTTAGTCATTTCCTAATTTGCAGATCGTTGGGTTGCCTAGGAGATCCTTGATTCGCCTCCACTATTCTCAGCCTATAATTGAGTCGTTCTAAATTTTTACATTTTATACAAAACATTTGATTTTATAATATGGTTCATTGTGCTATCCTAAAGTCACGGTATTCTTTTTGAAAAGTCGATTAAAATATGTCAACTTCCTTCATTCCTTAGTGAGGGCTACTCTTAAATGGATCTAAGCCTGGTTCGCGCCTTCTTCCAGTGTGTAAATCGTTGGATCTTCAACAGTCTCTTTGAGCTAGGAAATTCGATTACACCAGAAATATATGTATTCCTTTCGATAAAGTAATCCATGGTCTTTAGATTTGGATAAGTAATTACATGCATTACTTCTGTCTAATTTTATATATATGATGCAACTTTCATGTCGTCGCCAAATACAGTATCCTTTAGATGGTTTCTTCGGATCTTTGGTTTTCGTGTGTATATATATATATATATATTTATTATTTACATTCTGAAGTATTGATGGTAATACATTTTAGATGAAGAAATAAAATGGCAGTGACTTAAAGATTTAATCTTTTTAGGTGAGAATTCATTGAAGTAATAATGCCAAGATATAAACAAATAATAGCCTTGCATAGTTGGTGTATTTTTGTATTACCCTGTAGTTGATATTGTTTTCCATTATAATTTTGGGAAAATGTTCACTTGATAGTATAGGTTCCTTTTGGGGATCCTATTTTTTTAATGTCATTAAAACTACATTGTTGTGATATGATACTAAATCCTTCCCTTCTATTGGAAAAGTGTCATACCTTATATAGTTGTCCTTAGATTTTTATAGACACTAGAGCGACTATGGAAGATTAGATGTATCTTATGAAAATAAAAGGGTCATTTTGTGGTTGATGGTTAAAAGTGATTTGATAAATTTATGGTAAATAAATGTATGCAAATAAGTAAATTTCACAAGTATGGGGATATATTTATTTATATATGTGTATTATTAAATAAGTATAAGAATGGGGTACAACTAGATATTAAGGAAATAAATTTATGTATCTTTTCAAATGTATGTATGTTGTCATAGGTATGCATAAGTAGTAATTGAACAATATAGTTTCCTTATGAATGATTATATACATCAATTCAAGTCAAAAAAAAAAAAAATTGTGTATATAGGTTTATTCAAATGTTAGAAAAGGATGTATTGTTTGATTGATTCCTTTATTTGGGTGGATTAAATTTTCGACTTAAGTTCATGTATTGATTGATGGTTTTGTTATCTTGGTCAATGATTCTGTTTGTTTTGTTTTTGAGTCAAACTGTGAGATCATTAAATAATGTGTGGATGTGTGGTTGGGTAGCCTATGCAGAAGAAATAGAGGTCACCCCTGTATACAATGTTGGTATTATGGTTGTTTTGATTTTGTGGTTGGTTTGATGAGTCTCTCTTGGTGTGACTTTTCTTAAGTTAATCTTGGTCTTTAGGGGATATTTTATTCTTGTGTTGGAATTTATTTGGAAAATTTGTGTTGCTTTGTTCTACCCTCATTTGTGGGTAGTTGTTCTTTTCTTGGGCTTCTAGAGGCAAGGGTAATCTTGTTTCATAATGATTCTCCATTGATTTGGCCTTTGCCAAAATTTTGATCGTTAATGTGATTTTGGATTATGAGTGGGTTGTACCTAATGTTGAGTGTTTATGTATATGGCTATTGGCGAGATGGTAAATGCCTTGCGTGCGTTTCAGTGTTGAGATTCAGTGTTTCTTACAGTATTGGTACAACCCTTGATGCTTTGGATTTTATGTTTTGGGTTTCTAGGGAGAGTGGCTCTACGTGGACGCCGGCGCACAAAGGGGTTGTCAGGATAACCCACGTTAGAGTTAGAGTAATAAGTGATAACCTAATTAATTTAATTAGGGGGTGGGTAGTTAAACATTAATAAGATAATTATGGATGCCTTGTCCGCCTATTAGGGATTTTATAGACTAAAGGTGGGCCGAAAAGGTCGTGGTTGGCATGGTCGTTGCCTCGTCTTCACGAGAGGTTAACGGTTCCGCATGAGTCACCCTATGGAGCGGCACCTTGAGATAGGCAGTCAGGATAACCATAGATGGAGGTGGCACCTTGTGATAGGTTGTCTAGATAATCCATTTTAGGCCATGCGATGACACTCTCCTCTAGCATTCCCTTTTGTGTTGTTTTATTGAAATCCTCTGGAAGTGGTCTATTGATACTAGGACTTGAGATTTATTGATGTTATGTTATATGACTTATTGTTGCCATGATTTGGAAGAAATTTATTGATGTTATGTTATATGACTTATTGTTGCCATGATTTGGAAGCAATTTATTGATGTTATGTTATATGATTTATTGTTGTTATGTTTCTGAAGTGGTTTATCACTGTTATGAAGTGATTTATTGTCGTCGTGTTTGGATGTCATGTTGTCTAGTCATGGTTTATTGATGTTGTGACTATCCTTGGGTTTCATGTTACTCTTGTATGACGTTGAGTCTTGTGGTTCCATGTTTAGATGTTCTTGGTTGAGGTCTCTTTCTTGTCAGCTCTTTAGCACGGGGGGTGGGTCTTCAGACCCACATGGTCGGGTGGAACGTGCTAAGCACCCCATTGGGTCCCTAGTCAAGGATCGAGAGGTGCAGATTGGTGTCAGTTGCGACGAGTCCAGAGTTGTAGCCATCTTGGAGCCAGTTATGATATTTTGTATTATGTTGCTCAGTTGTATCATTGTTACTCTTGAACATTGTAATGAAATGTAATGATAAACCTTATACAACTTTTGACCCATGGTAGTTGTTATTTGATATGTTGTATCTGTGTAAATATGTCCCTTGAGTTTATTTGAGGATAGAGAGTTTATCATTATGAGTTTTGAGTTAATCATGTATATGTTGTAAATACGTACATGGATGGCTTCTTATTAATGATTTGTCATGTATGTGTTGCATTTGTAAATGTTTACTTTATTATGGTTTGTATCTTTGGCTTTCATTCTTTATCGCCGTTGTGTGGATTTAAGTTTCGTAATGACTCCTCGTGTACCCCAGGGGACGTAAGTGTTAACGGATTTGTTTAATTAAGTTTCTTGACTCTTGACTTAATGTGCATCTCATGTATGTTTAGATTTATTTAAAAAAAAAATTGTGCGGTAATTATTGCTTTGGTTGTCCTTTGGGGTTCGCATGACAGGGCGTTACACACTAATTTTTGTGTCAACAAGAGGATGTATTGCATAGCACCATCGTCATTACATGATTTGGGCCTATTTTGCATGGACAACATAAAGGTCTATTATGACAAAGTTACTAAATTGATGGAGTATGTTGGACCCTATTACAGTTACAAAGATTGGATCCAGCTAGTTCGATATACACGAAGTATGCATAGGTATGCACTATCAGCAAATTATATACAACTAAAAGATAAGGATCAAAATAAAGGAGTTGTTATGTACATTGACGGAAGGCCAAAAGCATCAAGGAATATTGCAGGGTTTATAAACAGTACAAGACCTGGGTCAACAAGTAAGCAACCCAATTGCATATTTGAGGTGCGCGAGGGAAATCGTGTATTCATATGTGCGATAAAATCAATAACTATAGGGGAAGAGTTGCTAATCAATTACAATTTGAATCGCTTAGATACAAACACAGTTACTATGGGGGTGGTACGTACTATATACCATTTTACCCAACCTCCAATTAATGACTCCAATATACCATTTTATTATTATGTTTTTTTCGTAAGTCTATTGGACATTTCGGTAATGAACATTTATTTTTTGTCACAACGAGACATTGATTGTACAAGGATGGCTCCAGCCCAAAACACAAATTGCGATGCATCTTCAGGCACTTCTACCCGATAGGTTTACCTCATTGTAATTGTACAAATTAGATACGAGCAAAATTTTTTATTATTATATTTTTTTCATAAGTTTATTGGGTTAATTTTGATAATGTTTTTAATATTCTTGTTGCAGTCGGTTGATCAGGCAAAGGCACCAGCAATAGAGGAGAGCATCCATAGGGAGGTGCAGTCACTGTTATGTGATGATGACATCGCATATTCATCAAACCCTCTCGATATGATAAGGAAGACACAAAAAAATGCAATGAAGATATCCTTCAATTGTTATTCATTGTGCCTCAAATAGATGAGATAAGAGAGAGGGTTAAAATATTGACTAGGAGAGCACAAAACTTGCAAGTAAGTTGTCATGAGGTCTTTAATAATAACATAAGTTCATTCATGGTTTTATATTTTGTACTCTTTTATGTCATGAACTAAAATATGTGTATTTTTACAGGATTTTTTGTGTCCTCATGATGTTGTTGGCCATGATCAGGGTACTACAGGTGCTACCCGTGGAGTAGGGGTTGGTACAAGTGTCCATCCTGATCTTCCTGCACATACATCACATCATCCTACCCCATCATCTATGCCTATATTGTCGACTGCAATGTCAGCAACACATAGCATACAGGCATCGAGTAGTGCACCCTCTGGCAGCAAACACATGCCAGAACATGCGTCAAAACATGTACCTGGGGATGCAGAGGCCACTAGTACTGGAGATGTTTTAGCAGCATTTCCTTATCTTCCCATATTACTAGTATGGGAACATTGTCAGCCACATTTGTGGTGACCGAGGATTTTGTTCCCATATAGATAGAGAAGGTCCCAAGTACTTTTAAAAAATGTTTTAATTATTATTATATATAATCCAATTGAAATTTACTTATTGATCACTCTTTTTAGACTAATGATCCCATGATCATTTTGCAGGAAATGATGTTTTTTATAAACATCTAGGTGATATTACATTGGAGCTCTTTGGGCCCACCATACGTACACGGTGGAAAGCCCAAAATCAAGATTTAAAAGATGAGCTCATTAACCGTTTAGTTGTGTTGTTCAGTGATAAAACATTCAATCGAACCAAGGTCCTTAAGAAAGTCGTTACCTATCTAAAGTATGTGAGGGACCAATATAGGTCACATTTAGAGAAGAACAAAAAGTACGAGCATCCCCCCATGATTCCGGAGAGGGAGTGGAAGGACCTGGTGTCGGATGGAAAGGAGAAGGCTGAAAATAAAAAGGAAAGACACCACCGGGCCAAGGAAGATATGTGATACTATCAACAATGTAATTATATATTGGTTACTCTTTCTTTTTACATAATCTAATGTATTTCAAACTTTTCATAGGCTACCCAACACATCGAAGAAAACAAAGGCAAGACTAGAAAAACACAGACAACACAAACTTGGCTCTGGTGGTTATATGAAATTAGTCGCACAAATTGTAAGTATCAATAAATGAAATATTGCATCCAAATAATAAATTGCAAAAAAAATTGGCTTTATCACACAATAGAAGCAAATTCATGATCTTATGCAAAAATGCAGGGCTCTGAATTCAATAGAACGCCCACAGAAGAGGACATGAAGATTTCCTTCCAACAAGGCTATGAAGTTGTGGTTGAACACCTAAGAGTCTTGACTGGGCAAACACAATCTTCCACTGCATCTGACACGTAGGTAAATAAACTCAATAAAGTTTATTTAAAATCAAATACTTGTGCAATCTATTCAATATTAATTTCTGCCATAAAGTAATTATGTGCCTATTTGTTTTAAACAGACAAGTAATGATAATATTGCACATGACATTGGAATGCAGCCTGGTGAGGGTGGAGCACAACCTACAGATGAAGGTCATGGTGTGCATCTCGGTACTAGATGTATTCATGTGCTATACAAAACGCAGTATGGATTAATACAATTAAACATCTTTAATTGCAATTGGTGTATTAATTAATGTAACCTTTCATTTTTCAACTTTAGAGCATGTAGAGTGTGATCAACATGTTGAGCATGATCAGGCTAGAGAAGATCGGGAACATGATGTGGCCCCATCAGGTAAAGAGGACCACTCTAATGTTCTTTTAAACATATTTAATTGCAATTGGTGTATTAATTAATTTATCATTTCATGTTTCAACTCTAGATCAAGATTTAGAGGGTGTTCAACATGTTGAGCATGGGCTATAAGACAAGATCAGGAACATGATAATGACCCCATCCCGAATTAAAGAAACACCACTCTAATGTTCTTTTAATTAATAAAATACTTGTAACGTACGTAACAAAACATATCAATTCAACATTTCTTTGTTATTCGTTGGGCTTTAACTACGTGACCTCCGCATTAAATCGATTACCGCGACTAGGCATACATTAAGATACGAGCAAGGAAGAACAATTGAAGGGGGGATGAATGATTTAGAAAATGATACTCCACTTGACTTTTTTTGGCTTTAAAAAAAAAAAAAGTGATTGTAATCATATTATGACAACCATATTTTTGATAATATGTAAAAATTGAATGAATGAATGTTATATGTTATTAATGGATGAATGAATGATTAATTTTATATGATCGGGTATGGGGAATTGAGAGAGTGATGTGAGGGAGGGGAGGGCAATCCAAATGAGCTTCCTCTGTCACGTGGTTGGCCCTGTTAAGTAGATAATATTAAACTATTCTCGAAACAAAGAGAAGCTCAATCCAACTACATCCAAGTATCTTTTTAATTCCTTTATCTTTTATCAATCTCTTTACTATTTGAACCTCGTACATATGTTTTAGATGAATAACCCATTATTGTGAAATGTGCCTCTAGTTGAGTAAACTGAATCCATGCTCTACATCATAATTTGAAGTTGTTTCCATTCCAATGTTCTGAGTTTAGTTTGTATGGCTTTGTATGAATACCGCATTGTGTTGTGTGTGGATTTTGTTTCAAAGCTTTGTTTCTTTTATTTTTAGTGGTGACATAACTCCAAAATTTGACTTTTGTGCATAACAGGTTAGTGGAAAATTTGACAACTCTGAAGGGTTTAGAGGCTCGATTGAGATAGATACATGGATATTTGGATCTTGTTGTTGATGGGAGGCTTCCACTTAACCATGAAATTTTGTACCATCTGTAGGTATGCAAAAATTTCTCTACTTACATTCATTCAACTTACTGTCTTCCTTACCAAAATCTACCCTTGTTAAGCCACAACCATAACTAGCACAATGTCATAATGCTTCAAACTCAGTCATTAATATTTGTCTTGACAAAAAGGATAATAGGCATCAATACATTACTAAGGGTAATCATATTTCATAAATACCTATGGAGGATAAACCACAGTCTACCAATCCATTAGAGACTCATAGTGCATAAAACCATTGAAAATATGTCATAGTCATAACCTTTGCTAAGGGCATAGGATAGTCTTTTGGATTGTTTACAAATTCATATATATGATCACTTTCTATGTCTTGAAATTTAGCATGTAAAACCTAAGACTCATGTCCTCATATGCTTCATGCCTCCAAGTCTTTCCACAAAAATTTCATGACACAAGTCTTTCCACAAAAAACTTCATGCTCTATGACTCCTACTCTATGATCTATTTTCTTGCATTTTTTCTCTCAACGTTGTTCCTTTTGTATGTCATTGCATCAAAAACCTGATTAGAGAACCATTCACATCCTTTACTTTGCATCATATCATTTTGCATTGCAATTGTATCCCTTCAAGGAAAAACAATCAAACACCTATACCAAATCACCAAAGGCACATTAACAACCATCTATACCTTCTCACTATAACCAATTATTAGACCTTCAAGACAATAGGTTCATCATCTACTTCACAACTCTATCCATTCCAACTTACTGTCCTTTTTGCAATCAATTCATCATTCATGCGTATTAGATTCACCATATCTAAATCATTAAAAATAGCATACACTGCCTTCTATACCTTATCCTTCACCAAAACACCAAGGGCCATGTTTAAAAAACCAAATGTAATTGCTAACTTTTCACTATGGTGGTAGATAAATGATTATTTTTTCTTCTATTCCACAACATTAAGTAAAATTCTTGAAACTAGAGTTTAGGATAGCCTTGGTCCATTAAAGGCAATCATAGGAAGGACAAGTCATGACTGTCCTCAACAACGAGTAAGATTTAAAGATAGTCATATCATCATGACTGTCTAGACATATTGATAGTGATAAAGATTCCGTGAGATGCAAGACAATAGTAGATAATAGCAGCAAGGTAGTGAACTTTTTGATAGAATACTTTGGAAGACATGTATGAAAAATGTCGTAGCATAGACAAGGCAGTGAACTATTTGAAAAATTGCCTCAAATAAATGTGGTCTCATGGAATGCCATGACAAGCTAATGCAATTGGCAGTTGCTCCTAGTTATTAGTTACACAATGTGAAGTAATTGCATAACTGATTAGGTTGACCGTAATAAACTGTATTGTAATTGAAATTTTGTCACCTATCAACATCTAGTTATTAGTTATGCAATGTGAAGTAATACTTTGAGTTTGAAAGGTGTGCAATGCAATGAATGTAATAAGCGATATGAATATAAACTACAAAAATCTATTTTCTACAATTCATTAGTTAAACTCTTTATTTTATTGTTTATTCTATTATCTAATTGAACATATGTTCATGTGGGGAACAGGATAAGATAGGCATGACTGCAACTTTTGAAGGTGCATTATAGACTGTTCGTAGGTATGTCTACCAAGGCAGTTGCCACTACAACATATTGCAAGCCTAATTTTCAG
>VDFB02052392.1:43437-69555 GCA_007258455.2 Sequoia sempervirens
AAGTGATTGTAATCATATCATGACAACCATATTTTGATAATGAGCTATAAAAATTGAACATACAGCTACTAAACATTGTACAACTTTACTTGATTGCTCTAGTTGTGGATTGCTCTAGTACAACATTGCGATGAGTCTTTGTTGAGGTGTGTTCTCTAGAACACAAAGATGTATAAGCTTGAAAAGAATATTTCCAACCAAATGGAACTGTGAGGGGGGGGATGGGAGCTCCAAATGAGCTTCCACCGTCAATGGTTGGCCTTGTTAAGTAGAGAATATTAAACTATACTCAAAACAAAGAGAAGCTCAATAAGGTAATGCACTTTTCAATATAAGAAATGCATCGTTTGAAGCATCAAACCAATATGCAGTTTGTATGTATGATCAGTCGTCACTCCGCAATGGCACATTTCCACGAATATATAATATATATATTTTTTTTTAAATTTTGCTTCTTCGTCGCAATTTCGACGATAACAACCGACGAATCAACAGAAAGCCTCGACAAAGTTTCTATAGCTGCGACGACTAGTTCGTCGAACATTCGACGAACTTCTAGTGTTCTTCCGACGCTACTACTTGCCTATTTCGTCGCATATTCGACGAACTTTTGGTGTTCTTTCGGCGCTACTAATTTTGTATTTCGTCGCTATTTCGACGAAATTTCCATGTTTCCACGCTAAATGTTTGCCCATTTCGTCGAGCCGATGATGAACTTCTGGTGCAGTTCGTCGGTGGATAAACAAAGTTTTCGTCGATATTCCGACAAAATCTCGACGTATGTCACGATGCTTCCGACCGACGATTCTTCGCCGTTATTTCGACGTTTAATTTTTCGTCGGCCTTGCGACGAAAAAATAGCGACGGAAAAATTTTCGCCATTGCGTCGCTCTTCCGACAAAGATTTGTCGAACGACTGACGAACGACCGTCGGAAAATGGTGTCAAATCCTATAGTAATATGATCTTCCGGGATGTTTGATAGTCCTTGAGACTAGTCAAATGATATATTGACATCCCAGGGAGAGCAATATGTCCCTTGCACTGGCTTTAGTATTGGGATTTTTAACAGTTGGGCCACATCCAGTGGGTGTCCCCAAATTTATAAAGGTGAATGGAGTGGGAAGGAGATATTTTCTATCCATTCTCATATCCCATGGCATTGTAGATGTCCTGGATGCAAGGTTGGGCCAGGATTCATGTTGTCTCCATGGCATCATAGATGTTTTGGATGTCAGGCTGGGCCTTGGGATGTGCACTTGCGATACACTGTTGTAAGCTATGGATACATGCAATTAAGTTAAAATTGGTCAATTACTATACAAATTACTCGACATAGTTGTGTTGGAGATGGATTTGTACATCATTTAACTTTTTTCTAACAAGGGGTTTGAGTATAACCTAAGTTCCCTAGATCTTAAAAGAGAATCATAATGCTCAAAAGGAGATCTGAAAGATCTCTAGATTCCTTTGGGACCATAGGATGGAAAAGTACATGGCACAAAGGTATTTGTGACAAATGTGTGATGGGGATCTCTTAGAAGAATTTATGCCATTGGATCATGCTAAACTTATAGACTAGCATGTTTGCAAATGAAAGAATGCCTAAATTGGAACGAATACTTTTTTTTAAAAAAAATTGCATTGTTTCGTCAAAATTTCAATGAACTCAACCGACGAACCACCAAAAGCATCCGACGAAATTGCTATACCTCCGACGAAACTTTCGTCGTTATGACTTCCCCTTTCGTCGCAATTTCAATGCATTTCTAGTGTTGTTCCGACGCTTTTCCAGAGGCATACCACTTGTGTTCTAGCTATTGTTTGTCGCTAGATCGACACAATTTTAGTCGATATTCCGACAAAATCCTGATCCCTTTTTCGAGGCGACAACCGACGAAGTTAGGTCGTGATTTTGACGGTTTAATTTTTTTCAGGAAAGCGATGAAAACTTTGCGACAAAAATTATTTCAGTGGTTCATCAATATTCCAACAATAGTGTGTTGAAATTTCAACCAACTTTCGTCAGAAATTGGAGTCAAATACAGTAGTGTGGACAATGAGTCCTTGTTCCAAATAGTGAGTCCTTATTTCAGGAAGTGAGCCTTATTTCAGGCAATGAGCCTTGTTTCAGGTAGTGAGCCTTTTTGTAATCGGTTTTGATATTCTCTTTAGTGTGAATCAATCCTCATAATGGTTTTTCCCTCATTGGGTTTTCCACGTAAATATGGTATTATTGTGTTTATGTGTTGGATTTGAGTTTTTGCATTGGCATTTGATGATTAATCATTTAAGCAGCTTTAAGTATTAGTTTTGGTGATTGAATTAAAGGTTAAAATCTGTGACAACTGATTCACCCCCCTCTCAGTTTTCCTATTCAACAAATACTTATACCTCATCAATAACTTTGGTGATGAGTAAGACGAAAGTATAATTAACTCTTCTAAACAAAGTTTAGCTTTCCTTGAGTTGTACTTGTGTGTAATACTCATAAACCAAATTATTTTTATGTTAGAACATAATGTTATTATGGGTCATACCCTTATAACATATATATATATATATATATATATATATATATATATATATATAGTTCTAATATAAGGTTATAAAACCTTATATATATTATATGCTTATTAAGCATATCCCATTGGAAATAATTATAGTTTAATAACTATTAGATTATTAATTATTTATGAATGATGATTGTTGAATAGGCGTGACTAATTTAACCCTTAAATAGGTATTATGCCACCCTTTCTCCTTTATTTATGGATGTTCTCTCTCATTTGAATGGAGGTGAATTTGGATATTTATATTGAATTATATTACTATACACATGAGATATTATTGGTCATTTAGAATTATGGAGAAGTGTTCCCCATGTTCAGTTTATGTTATAATTGACCATTATTGTTTAAGTGTTTTAATAAAATGATGTTTTATGGGTTTTTTTACTCAAAAGGGTTTTCCCCATGTATATAGATTGTGTAATGTGTAAAATATATATTTTTTATGATTCTCAGTTTATTTATTTTAATATTTGTTTATAATTATTAGTATCTTAATATCTTAATTTCTCATAGTTTAGCATTGGTACCCATGGCTCTAACTCTTTCTAGTATAGGTGGAATAACTATTCTTGAAATTCAATATACTACATAAGAATTCATGAATAAGTGGTTATATGGGATTACTCAGAACACTTGATTATTCAAATTGTTATTGATAAAAATACCATAGTCAATATACTCCTTACCATCTAGAATATTTACAATAAATTGGAAAAGCCATAGATTGAATCCTTGGTAGTCCAGCTTGTATGAACTTTATATAGCAAGGTGATTAAGTTACTTATTTCTTCAATAAAAGAACTCTAATGAAGCACCTTGGGAATCCTAGAAAAAAAAACTTTATCTTTTATAAACTAGTTTTTGTTGAGTATTTAGAGGCATTGATCAAAGTTTTTTCATAGAATATTTCAACAGACTCAATATTTAAATATTAGATCATACTTCTCATGTTTAGGAATCCCAAAAGATTATTCTATATTCTAGAATAATTTGTGCACCTTTTGACTTATCATATTTTAGATTTCACTTATGTTATGGTTGTAGAATCATGCACAGTTCAACAACTACTTGGGAGATTGGACAAGATGGGGAAAGCTCAATAAATTGAATAATCCCATTTATTATGATCTTCACTCTTTTGTTTATATTATTTATACCATTCATCCTTTTATGAAACTCTTTCAACTCATATTCCAAAGGTTCACATCTAAAAAAATTGAAACCTTTGAGATAAACTCTAAACAAGGAGAGATGCCTTTAAATTTGTACTTCATTTTTTTTGGGGTGATGTTACATGCTAAAAATCCTTTAACTTTGAAAAAATGGGAATAACTCAATTAATAGTTGGGAAATTTTTTGGGCTCAAGATTAAAGTTTACAATTGTTAGGAAACTCTGAGGAGATAGTTATCATGAGATTTTGATATTTTTTGGTTTACTTATATATTGACAATTGTAGCGACACAAGTAAAGTATGGAATCTTAAATACACTACAAGAAGGATTTGAGATTTTGAAGTAGATTTATAATTATAGGATTACATGTGTGGTCCATCTTTTAAAAATTAATTTGAAAGTTTGGAATTGGGTTCCATCTATAACTTTTTAGGAATTATAAATATGCACATAAAGTTTAGAATTCTAGTGATCATAATTAATGCAAGGTTTCAAAATTTAATTTTAACTTTGTAGGAGTGCATGAATTTAGGAAAAAATTAAAATTGTAGTATTTTTAGACCTAAAATATATTTTATGCATTAATTATTACAACCAATTGAATACCTAAATTAGATAACTTGAATAAATTATCTAAACCTTAAATTGGTGTTAGAAAAATTTACTATAGAAACATTACATGGGGTTTATGGGGATTCAAAAAATACCTTAGAGATGAAATTTGAGCCTTTTGGGGAAATAGAAAACCCTTGAGAAGATTTGAAGCCTGGTAGGAGAAAAACCATAACCTAAAATTATGACAAAACCCTTAAAATAGCAAGAAAATTACCCCATACATTTTCATATGGAATTGTACATGGTAGGATTGAGCAATGGAAATGATAAAAAAAGTTAGAGAGGAGTCACAAAGACCAAATTAATACAAAGGATACACAAACAAGTAAAAACCATGAAATTTTTAATTACAAATGATGTATTGATTCATAAGTTTTCTATAATTTAAGGCACATGTGCAAGCAATAAATGATGTACCCCTTTGGTTTTTTCTCTTAGGTTTTAAATTCTAGATTCAATTTTTCAAATATTCCAAAGATGAAAGAAAGGAATAAAATTACAAGTTTCTAAAACTATGAAGTTTTGATGCACAAATGGAACTTGGTGGTACAACTACAAGCGTGTATGGAAGTTTTAAAACTCCATTTGTTTATCAATTTTTTATTTTTAGAGTTCAATGATAAGTTATAAATGATGTAATAAAAATATGAAAACTTCAAATTAAGACAATATTTCAAAATTTTAGGGGTGGAATACACATTTATAGAAGGACTACAAGGTGACACACAAAAATTGAAAACCTATAAGGAGGTTTTTTTCATTTTAATTTAGAACTTTCATTTTATTTAGGACAACCTTTTTAAGGATCATTTAGTCCCCATAAAACTTCAATTTGACCCAACACATCAAATAAACTAGGAATAACAACACAAGTACTTGATGACTTACAAAAAGGAAAAGACTCAAAGCGAGCATGGAAGGCATGAAATTTAAAAGTGATTGTTTTAAAAATTTAAGACAATAGATTGTGAAGAAGAAATTTTGGAGTATGATCCACTATCTTGGGTGATCCCACAATAGTGGTTTACAATTTTTGGCCAAACTGGACACTGAAATAATTTTTTTAACTAAATCTTCACTTTCAAGCACCTATAGTGGCTAAACTGTGAGGAATTTGAAGATGATGCAAACTAGAGTTTTGTGAAATATAATATCATAGAATTTCACTTAAGCTTAGTTTTTCTATAGCTTAGTTATCAAACCATCTTTGAAAGAATGGTTGTGCATGTTATACTATTCAATCACTATTGTTGTGAATTGAGTAGATTGTTCTCTCGATTTTATCCTATCTATAATTAATTTGAATTCTTATCCACTTATCTACTCTTCTACAAAAAAATGGCCAAGTACCTCACCTTGGTCTAAAAATCACATGGAAAATTATGAGAATTTACATTTTTGGTGTCCCAATAGTGAAGATAAACTATAGACATTGCTTCTAGAAGTTCATAAAGAGGAAAACATTATTTGATATTTGATTCCAAACTTCTCTCACTTTCGTAATAATGTAACCTTTACAAAATCCACAAGATCATTAAGATCCTCCTTTCTAACACTTATTTGTCTAACCCTAGAGTTACATCCAACTTTAGTGAATTTATGTAATTCTATCATATATCCATGTGTTAATGCACATAAATGGCCTAGATTATTTAACTCTATAATTTAATGCTAAGTTTTTTTTTGTCATTGCTTTCCAAATTGTAATATTTAGACTCATAAATGCTCCATTCTCATTCACATGTAGATTATATAGAGTACACATACCATCTTTATAACTTTGAGTATTCTACAATGTACATTCATTGATTCCAACATGGAAAGAAGCACAAATGGAGGCAATACTATCTTTATGTTAGTAAATAATGCCAACAAATTTGCATAACTTCAATAAGTTTTACAAAAGACTTAAATCAATGAGTAAAAATATTGGAACGATATATTTTTTACACTATGTAATCATATCCTCTAGTATGAACAACCATAAGTAACTTGTTATCTAGATTCATACCTTAAAAAATATTTGGAACTCAAAGTATTTTTAGATTTCTACAAAAATATGTATAGACCTCATGTACAAGATCTTTGACATTAAAAAAATGGAAATTGACTCACAATTTTAAAATCAAATCCAATCTATGGGTCATGCAATAAAATTTGATCATGTATATTGAATATGATGTTTATAAATTTACTAAAAATCCCATTTCTATCACCATGCATAAATTATGCCTCATCTACACTAAATTAGACCAACTTTCATTCATTGAATCATCCAATCCTCCAATCTCCTTTAATATATTTTTAACGAGTTTCAAAAAGGGTAGAAAAGGTTGAATTTTCTTTCATTTTATGAATTACAAGAAGATGAGGTTGGAAAATATGGTTCTCTAAATATAAACAAGCATGCATACCCTAATGATTATCACTTAATCTAGAAACAAGGAAAATAAATTCATCTAATTCAATTTCTCTTTTATAGCCTACTTCCCTACCTTATCTATACATTGAACCCATTCCTAACCACTATTGAAAAAATAATAAGAAATTAGAGGATTTAGCATGCCAATAAAACACTTTAAATTTCTATATTTTGGATGTTGTTGATAATATAAGCTACATTTACAAGGTGCAATACCTTTAACATGAAAAGCCCAAAGGGCCAGAGTTCATATCAAAATAGAAAAAATTAACCATTTACAGCATAAAGTCTAGAACAGAGATAGTAGAACAATAGAAAAATAACAACCCACCCAAAAATAGATAGGACTCTCCCTATCAAGTCTAGAAATACCCTCCCATTCCTTCATGAGGAATTTCTACACATCTTCCCCAATCAAACTATTGTTGGGATTATAATCAACAACCTTCTTGTTAACCTCATCCTTCAGCACCACCGAAAGAGTGATAGCCGAGTGATGAATGACTTTGTTTGTGAATTGGGTCAGTCTCGTAAGCCTCGTTTCTAGTTTTTCAACATGGGAAATCAAGCTATTGGGGTCTTCTTCCTTTGCAACATCCAACCTATTGGTCTCTTCCACCCGAGCTTGATGATTGGAGGAATTCAGTGTGGAATCCTCCAGAATCATTTGATACAACTTTGGGAAGTGACTAGGTCCTATGTTCTCCTCGATTTCCTTGACCATATCATGTATGTTGTCATCCTGACCTTTTTCTTGCTTCAAGCTGCTAGAGATGTCATCCACTACGACCTTTGGCTTATTTTTAGATAGCCTATTGGACCTCTAAACACTAGTCTGATCCACCCCCATATCAACACTCACAGCCACATAGTATCCTCTTCAAATTCTTTGGACGTAGAGTCGTACTCATCATTATTCATGGGAGGTTCCTCAACATGAAAGGTGATGCCCTTTTTTCCTTTTTTTGGTTCAGTCTAGGCTTTGATGAGCATTTTCCCCCTTTATTAGTGGGGGTATTCTTTAGTTCACAGAGCCCAATGACGGCCTTTGATTAGGCTATACCCACACCACCCTTCTTCTTCTTAGTAGGAGGCTTGGGCTTGGAGTTCTTAGGAGGTTGGATGGTAGTGGGAGGGAGCTTCCTCTTAGCATCAATAGAGACAGTTGGGGAGGGTTTTGAAGGGGACGGATTAGAAGGCTTGGATTCCTCAATTTTGATAGTATAAATGGGTTTCGAAGGGCAAAGGGAAAGGTGAAAATGATAAAGGCGGAGGATAATCCCTTGATACAAGGGTAGATGGGATGGTTTATCAAGTTTCTTAGTTGTGAGCTCCATTTTTTCTTTAACCGAGCTTTCAAGGGATGAAAGAAAGAAAAAAGGAAAAGTAATAAGTATCCTATGTCAAAGGTGATTCAGCAATGATAAATGATAGAAATAAAAGACTTTAAACTGACCTTCTAAGATGATATATTTTATTAGAGCTAGGCACATTTGATCCCATGATGCAGTAAGTTTTCTCTAGTCGAAACCTGTATGGAGTTTTGTAGGTCATTCATTCTCCCTGAAGAAGGTTTGCAAACTCTCCATATCTTGCACCTTCATGTGTTTCTTAAGCTTTTGTCCTGAACAGGAAAGCCTCGTTGCTTTAGTGATAACATCTTCATTGATTCAAAGGAAATTTCTCCCATTGTGACCCTTCTGTCACATTGGGACTATGAGAAAACTAGGCTAAAAGTTTCTCATCGTGCCCTTTTAAACTCTCCATTAAAGGTACTATACCACCTTCCAAGAAAATATGCCAAACAAAAGCATCCTAGAAGAATTCCTCATAGTAGCCCGATTCAGTTCTCACACACTCGCCCCCCATATTCACACACAAAGCATAGTGAACAGTCACAAGGAAAAGCAATATGGTTTTTTTCAAAATGCAGAAGGGAAATATACACAAAACTTATCAAAGGGATAACCATAATAAAAAAAATCTGCATATCTTGCCTAATTAAGGTGATAAGATTTTCCCACATACAATTAGGCATTTCCAAGAGGCTTAGGGTTGTGAATCTATTGCAAGTATTGATGAAATACTTTGAGACAGAGTGAAAGGCCATCATGACATGGGAAGCATTAATTATTGGCCCATAATTAGGCAAAGGTTTGAGAAATATTTTAGCCAACCGCACGTTCCAAATAAAAAACCTCTTATTATTGGGAGAAGCCTCATACAAATGACAAGATAGCACATAAATCCCATGGGGAATCTAGCTAGCCAGAATAAACAATCCTAACCATATCCTAGTCACTCGCACGTACCCATCCATCTCATCAAATATTTTCCACGTTATACTTAAACCAAGGGTGAAAAGACATGTAGCCCAATCCATGAAGGAGATCTTAGTGTTCATCATAAACAGTTAAGTTTCTTTTTCTCCTCAAGGATAAATCCTTGGACATTCAAGGGGAAGGTCGCTATATTCCTCCAACATTTTGATGATTCCCAAGAAGAACCAAAATTAGCCAAGGAGTCAACTACTTTATTGCTTCATGAAAGGTGTGGGTTAGTTTCATCCTTTCAATTTTATTGAGTAAGAACTGTATATCAAATAAAATATCCTTGTTGTTCTACCCCTGACAGTAATTGTTGGTGATGGAGTCAATCGCAGATTTGGAGTCTCCCTCTATGTGTAGATTCTTTATGCCTGGAGTAACAACAATTTTGACTCCAATCAAAAGCATTGTTGCCTCTACTATCATAGATGTTTGTATCCCTATACAATGAGAAAAACCAACCACCATTATGTAATTTTGATCTCTAATGATGCCCCTATTGCTAGCTAGGCCAAGATTTCCTTTCACAGCACCATCAAAATTAAGTTTGTGCCAACCATCGAGAGGGGGTTTCTAGACAGTGTTAAGCCTAGCGAAGGCTTTTGAGTTGTCAAAGGAATTAAGATCCAAGTTCTTGTTCCAAGATTTTTCCATAGTGATTTCCAAGATAGAGGGAGGTTTTTCCAGAGGTTTCCAAACATACAAGGATACATTCTCAGTAATAAGTCTAAAGCCAATACTAAAGACCTCCTTTTGGATTTTTTCCACATTTTTGAATATCCTATTATTCCTTTCCTTCCATAGACACCAACATATAATGGGAGGGAACTATCACCAAATTTCTTTAGGTAGAGGGTGTTGATAGTGACAGAACCAGTTATCAACAAAGCTCTTAATATCACCATTCATGGTCCAATGGATACCCAACCTTTGAAAGGAAGACTCCCAAACTTTAGAAGTAAATAGGAAGTGGAGTAGCATGTGACAGATAAACTCATCATTTTTACATAGAATATATCTATTAGGGATTTGAAATCCCCTTTTTCTTAGGTTGTCCTATGTGAGGATCCTATTATGACTCATCGTCTACCAAAAAAAATATTTTTGGTGTAAGTTGTTAGTTCCAAACATGTTTCTAAATACTTGAGTTCCTTGCAGAGACAACAAACTATAAGAAGACTTAACAGAGAGATTACCCTTGATTTCCCTAGTCTAGTAGAATTCATCCTCTTGAGCCGAAATGAGTATTCTAGTTAAAGAGAGTGTCCTAAAGAGTTTTATCCTAATGCCTTAACTCCTGGGAGTGAGGGTAGAAACTCTCTAACATCTTCCACTTCATGGAACCATGTGGCCCACACAAGTAGTCTCTCACATTTTTCCCAAAAAACATAGAGGTAGGGGCCATAAAATTCCTTGAAGTTAGATTGAATAAGAGGTATTTCAAGTAGCCAGGGGTCCTCCCAAAACTTGTTTTTTGTCATTATTGAGTTTCCATCTCAACCCAAAGTACAACATCTTTTTGATCCTATAGATATTGTTCCAAATTAAGGAACCACTGGGATGGTCATCCGAGAGACATCTGATCAGGGGGATGTGTTGAGATACTTTGCATTCACAAGCATGCTCTAGTCCTTCCTGTTCCTCAGTAGATCTCATCCAACCTTCACAAGAAGGAATTTGTTAGAAGGTTAGATTTTTCTTATACCAAGACCACCACTACATTTAGGAAGACAGACAGTATCCCAACTTAGCAAATCCAATTTCTTCTTTTCCTCCATACCAGACCAAAGAAAATTCTCTTGTATTCTTTCAAATTTCTCAGCAATAATCTATGGATTTTAAAAATGGAAAGAAAATACATAGAAATCCCTTGAAGAGTAGAAGCTAGGAGCTGCAATTTACCAGCATGGCTAAGGATAGAGTCTTTCCATCCAACCAATTTACTCTGAATTCTTTCAAGAACTAAGTTCCAAAAGCTAGGGGTGACTTCCTTAACTGTGAGAGGGAGGCCAAGGTACACAAAAGGAAGGGAAGCACTCTTATAGCTAAGTACAACAGTCACTTTATCCTGAAGGGCTTGTGTGTTGTTGAAGAAGTAGATCATGCTCTTATTATAGTTTATGCATTGACTCAAGCTGGAGGCATAATTGTTTAGACAATTCTTCCACTTTCTAGCTTCCACCACCGAAGCTTTCCCAAAGAGGATGGTATCATCCAAAAAATTTTGAATAGTTGAAGGTTCAAGGGAAGTTGCAGGTTTGACTCCTTTAATAGTACCATCCATTAGAATATTTTTAAAAAATTGGTTTAAGACATCAACAACCATAATAAAGAGGTAGGGGAAAGGGGATCTCCATGTCTAATCCCTTTACCAGCATTGAAGAAACCATGTGACCTCATTAACCAAAACAGAGTACTTGACCTTAGATATGCATTCAAAAATGAGATTCACAACAATCTAATTCAAGCCAAATCTAGCTAACACTTTAAGCAGAAAACTCTACAGAACTTTGTCATTAGCTTTGGAAATGTCAAGTTTGAAAGCCATACCAGCACTGTTACATCTATCCATTGAGTTGTTGTACCCCAAAATTAATTTTTTTGTTACACTTAGACATTTTGAAGAAATGAGTAGAAGTCTTGTCAAATCTGTCAAAAAGGTCAAAATTTGGGGTTTGCATGTCTTGCATGAGGGGTTAAAATGTGAAATTTCCAATATCTGAAGATTTGGGTCTGCTTAGAGCGACCTAATCTACAAAACCCAAATCTCAGTTTTTCATCCCTACTTTTTAGGAAAACTACTATTTTTTTAGAAATTTTCTAAAAATAGTAGGTTTTTCTTGGTTTTTTTGGGTTTCTTTCTAAACGGATACTGGCAAAATTTTCTAAAAATAGAAATTTTGTCTGCCAGGGTCCAAACTGATTTTGATTGGCTCAAAATACTTCCACATTAGGCTAGTGTGGTCAGAATCATGAAAGGATCAGTTTTTCCCTGGTGGGTCTATTCTACTTTTTTAGAAGCATTTTAGGAGCTCTGAAGTCATCAATGGAGGTTAGTCAGCTGCAAGGCGTCAGATTTAATACTCAAGCATTGAACAAAAGGTGAGTTGATGAACAAGCACGATGAACAAGGAAAGAAGGTAAAAATTGTGAAAATATTCTAACACTGCTTGTCATGGGCGCCCCAAGAGGAGATAGGCGCCCATCTTTTTAGGACATCAAACAATGAAATTAGGGTTTGAGCTCTCAGTCAAAGTTGTTTAGAATCCTCTTAGCTCCACAGCAAGTCCAACAGCGTAATCATCAAATCATCTAGTCACCTAGAATTTGAGATCGAATGGAGAGTTTTCAAACAGAAGACAAAATGAAAATCATGGAAATCACTGAAAATTGTCCAAGTCTGGGAACTTTGGGTGTCCCAGGTGCCTAGGGGAACCCAGTCTTTTAGGAGGCCTAACTTAGCAATTAGGGTTTGCATATGGGATCAATCTCTTCGTAATTCAATCAACTTCGCAGCGGATATCTCCATCAGAACATCAGACTAGTCAATCTTTGGAAAATCCAAATCAAAGTTGAAGATATAAGATGAAGATTCAAGTTTGAGGATGAAAATCAGATAAAATATTCTAAGTCTGGAGCAAATGGGCGCCCCTGAAGGAGAAAGGCGCCCAAGTTTTTAAAGGCTTAAACAGTTGAATTTACTAGTCAAGCCTCCAATGTGACTTCCTCAGAGATGATCAGGCTTTCCAACGAAACTATCAGCTCATCAATCCGAGTTGGAATTCATCAAATGCAAGAGGTTGAACAGAGGGTTCGACACAAGCTAAAAATCAAAAGTCAAAGGCAAGGGAGAAATATTGAGAAATATTCTAACACTGGTGAAGTTGGGCGCCCCAACTTGCTAGGGGCGCCCAAGCTTTTGAAGCTTCAAATCCAACTTTCTGACAGAGTTACTCCCAGGAGACTCCTCTTGATTTCTCCTCAACTCTGTAACGAGCCCAACCATCAGTCAATCCGGTGCCTAAAACTCTAGATCTGATGAGATCATCTAAAGAAGAGCAAAGGTGAAGAAAATGAAAAATATTCTAAGTCTAGTAAACATGGGCACCCCTAGTGAAGAAGGGCGCCCAAACTTTTGAGGTCTGAAATGATAGAATTTTCCAACACAACCTCCAAGATCGTTCTGTCTGATTCAGTTAAGCTATCCAACAAAGCAATCAGCTAGTCAATTCAATCAACATAGCTCCCGGAATCATAATTTCATCAGAAGATCAAAGGGAAATGAAGAACTTGAAAATCATGCAAAAATGGCTAACACTGTGAAAGTTCAGAGCCCCTGGAGGAAATAATCTCCCATGAATTCGAAGGTCAAAATGAAGTTTTTAGCTAGAAGTGCCTCCAGGGTTATCTCCTCAGGATCAGTCAGGCTACACGATGAATCATCCAACTCGTCAATCTAATCAATCTAGAAGCTGAGGATCAGGGTCAAAGTAGGGGTTCAAATTTGAGAAATGTCAAAAAACTCTTAAAAATGGTTAACTCTGGGAGAAGTTGGCGCCTCTAGCCCAAAAAGGGCACCCATCTTGCCATGCCTTAGTCAAAATTTTTGAATTTTCAAAGTTTCATGATGGAAGATGAATGTCCAAATTCATTGAATAGGTTGATTTTAGGGTTTTGAAGATTAAAGCAAAAGAAAGTAGAGCTATTTTAGACCCTAAATCTATTTAAGACCTCTCTTTCATTCAAAATTCATCATTATTGTAGGTGGTGTCCAAAGGAGAAAAGTGGAGTAGCAAATTTGAAGTTTTATTTCAAGATTCAAAAGCTCAAGGTTGTTGATTTTCAAGAATAATTTTCAGACCAGCAACATAAGACCTTTCCTTTTTGTGCTTTTTTCATCCAGAACATCGAATTTTTGAGAAGATCAAAGATTTCAATTTTCAGCCATCTAGGTATTTTCATCTCATCTTTCTGAAGAATTTTTGAGGAAATTTATCAAGTTGCAGTAGCTGCTTTTTATTTGCATGTCAGTGAAATCCTCAGGGTTTACAAATTTTGATCAACTGGGTCCTCTCAAAACAGTCTTCTGAAGAAAACCCATATCACAACTTTTTTTTCAAGAAAATTTCAAATTCTAGCATTGGCTGCTTTTTCAATCAGCCCTTAGTGTTTTTCAAATCTGATCAACTGAGTTCATTCCAAATTGTCTTCTGAACAAAACCCAGGTGCCAGCTTTTTCAGTGAAAAATTGAAGAAATTAGGGTTTGCTAATTTTTTAGTCTAAATTCAAAATTTTCAAAAACAGACGATTTGGGTTGTCTTGCAACGAAATTCTAAGCAAAACCCATATCTTAGAAAAATTTCCAAAAATTTGTCTATTTGAAGAAGAAAAAACAACAGGCTAAATTTAGAAAGTTGCTCAAAACTTGTTTGAATATAGTCGAGTTTATTGTCAATCTTCAAGGTTTTCAGCATGCAGTACTCTCCCATGGGATTTAGAACCAAGTCAGTATTGTATCTCGCAGCCGCAGGCCAGACGATGTTGAGAAGTGCTTTTCAAATGACACCATGGACATAAAACTTCATCATCTCAGTTGAAGAGAGTGAAGGGGTGTGATAAGAGGAAAAATGGAAGGTATCAAAAAAAAATTGTGCAATACTCTTTCATTGGAAATCAAAAGGGTCAGAAGCATAAAGTTGCAAAACCGCCAATTTATCAATTATTCAGTCATCTTTTGGGGCAATGATGTTTTTCAAGAATAGAACTCATAAAGCAGCCAAAGAAGTGAAAGATTCTCTAAGTTTGATCACAGAAGGTGAGGAGATCTTGGAGAATCATAATATTGCCTTAGATAGTATCAATTCACCTAATCAAGACATTTTCCTGCTTTTTAGCGAATGTGATTGAGATTTAAAGCGACTTTCATCTAGAAGCTTTATTTCTGCTTTCTTTCTATTCTTGGAACAATACTTATCTATTCTTTGAAGAAGAGAAAGAAGATAAATTGTAATAGTTGGTGTTTCCTATTTTTCCTGCTTTCTTAGGTGTTAGTTGCTATCTTTTATATTTAGAAATAAATCTTGCTTGTTGATCAAGTCCTAGTTGTAAAAGCAAGGAGATTTTAGGGTTCCCTACTCCTCTACTTGCCTATAAATAAGATCCTTTGCTCATTAGTTTTCTTAACGGTTATGGTGATAGCAAATTGCGAGTTTGTAATGCAGCAAGTTGTTATTTAGTGTCAATTCACTTTGTGTTGGAACCATGCTAGTGATAACAAAAAAATGAACCTAAGTGCCTTCTATTGTTATTCAAGTGTTGTTCAATTGTGTTTATGATAGCAAATTGTTGAGTCTCTTTTAGCCAACAAGTAGTTGTAATTGTTGTTCTTTTTGTGTAAGAACAAGATTGCAAGCCTCTTTAGCTGCAATTTCTTGTTTCGTGCATGTGTTTAGTGTAATCTTTGTTCTAGAAGTTTGAGAAATAAAATCATGAGCCTCCTTTGCCTTGGTATAACGTCTTAGATTTATGTTTATTGTGTTATGCTTTTATGAACTTAATTTCAGCTTACATTGAAAGTAAGTAGGTGTATGTTGGGAAAGAGTTTATTGAAGCACTTTGTCAGAGAATCAACCTTGTTCATTTCTAATTCTCTTGCTCTGTGTATTACTTGAGATATTAGAAACATCTTTAGCTTAAGTTAGTCGTAGTTGGAATTCTTAATCAGAAAATCTCAGCTGCGGCATTTGTATTTTATAAACCTTGTGCTCTAGTTGAAACAAAAAGATAGGCGAATTAGTTTTAATTTACTTTCTTTCACATCATCAGCAAGAGCGAGCTTCCCCTCCTAATTTGAAGAGTAGTTTTATTGTGCATAGCTATCCATTTCAAATTCACATTCCAGAGGTGTGAATTTAAACGCCAACAAGAGTGAAGGATTTCATGTGTGGAAATGGCAATATCCATAATGCGGCAACCTAGGACAAATCCTTTTTGGCATGTGAGATAATCATTTTTTAATAAAAGGTTTTAAGCGATTGACCAAGATTTTAGAGAAGATATTATAAACGGTGTTACACAAGTTAATGGGCCTAAAGTTAGCCATGGTTTAGGGGTCTTCATTTTTGGGAATAAGGGCCAAAAAGGTATGGTTCATTTGTTTTAGAATTTTTCCTAACCTAAAAAAGTCTTTGGTAGCAAGGTTCATAAGTCCTCTCCCACTATTTCCCAATACTCCTGAAAGAAAGTCAGAGGAAAGCCATCCAATCCAGGGGCATTGAAAGCACCCATGCTAAAAACTTCTAATCTGATTTATGCTAGAGTAACAGCCCTGAGAATATTAACATTATCCAAGTTAGTTAAAGTAGGGGGAATGGAGTCCAGTAATTGGTCATCAAAAACAGAGTTAGGAACCACAATAGGCTTAGATAAGGCTTGTTGAAAATATCCAGAGGCCAACTAACCAATCTAAGTAGGAGTAGTGTCTTCCACTCCCAAATCATCCTTCAGCTTCTTTATTTGATTCCTTTTCCTGTGTTTGAGAGCAAAGATATGAAAGAAGGAATATTTTTTGTCTCCTTTCAACCATTGAATTCTAGACTTTTATTTCTATAATATTTCTTATTTTTTTAAAAAAAATCTCATTTAGTTTGAGCCTCTATAAGATTAATAGAGAGATCTATTTTTTGGTGGAAGACATCCCCAAAAACCCACTTGTTCCATCCTTTTACCATGTTTTTAATAAAAATGAGTTTTTGAACAACTCTAAACATGGGAGAGCCATGAATAAGGACATTCCACCAGCTAGCAGTTTTATTTCTAAAGTTTGGGTGAGAGCTCCACATGATCTCATAATGGAAGGGAAAGGGACCAACAGCAGAATCAATCAAGATGAGTAGGAGAGGGGCATGGTCAAAAACAATCTGGGGGAGAGTATGCAAATTGGAGCTAAGGAGAGCAGCCTAGTTAGAGGAGAAAAGGAAATGGTCAATCCTAACTTGAATAAGGTTATCTCTCAATCTCCTATTGGTCCAAGTACATTTTTTACCATGTAAATTGATATCCACAAGCCCAGTAGTACTTGATAGATCTGCCAAGTCAGCCATACTATCAGAATAATCCATAAGACCCCTACACTTTTCAGAGGGGTATATTAAAGGAGAGTTAAATTTCCCCCACAAGCAGCCAATGAGCCTCTTTATTATTCAGGATCCAATCTATAATTTCAATCCAAATATTTTTCTTAGCATTCCCACATTGGGGGCATAAATATTGATTAGAATCCAAGTAGACCCAGAATGGGTGAACTAAACTCCCAAGCAATTCTTAGTTTGAAATAGTTTGTAACCACTTAGTCTGTTTGAAATCCACATAATAACAAAGCCTCCCAAGGCCCCATTAGCATCACTAAAATTAAAGTAATTGTTAGGAAAAATATTCTTGGTAATGAATTCAAAGTTTTTTTCATTTTCACCTCTTGTAGTAAAAGTATATCAAGCTTGTGCTCCCAAACATAATTTTTTAAGGCTAGCTATTTATGAGGGTTGTTGAGCCCCCTTATATTCAAGGAAATAACTTTCATTTTGACATCTTTAAGGATGCTTCCAACATCCTCTATTTTCCAATAGCTATCTCCTTGGTTATTTCTATATTTCTGGTTTTCCTCTAATTGGATTTGTCAGGTTTGGTTTCAACACCAACATCCACCTTTCTTTGTTTTCCCTTCTTCTTTGGGGTAAACCATCCATCCTCTTCATTGGCTTAGTTGTTAGTTCAATATTTAACATCTATGTTTTTCAGATGGGTTTCAGAGGATTCTCATTCTATCACAACTTTAGGTATTTCACCTTCTTCTAGATCTTTAGTTAGTTCATGGGTAACTAGGAGGTTAGGCAAGTCCAAGGGTTTTTCAGCCTCCTTACAAGTTGTGGAAATTGGGTCACATCTTAGGTTTTTCAAGGGAGTCCTAGTCAACAGAGAGTTATATGAAGGTTTGTTGGGCGAGGTCACAATAAGGTTTGTGACAGGGTCCTCAGAAGGCACAGATTCGGCCAAGGAATCTACAATATTTAAAATCTCATATTTGAAAGGATATTTGGTTGTGATTTCATCCATGGGGGAATCATCCTTAATGGTTTTTTGAAGGATTTTCATAGAGGATTTTTAGAAGAAGATTAGGTGCCTTGGTTCATAACATTGTTGGCAATAAACAACAATATTTTTCATAGCAAACTTGTTGGTTCCATGATCCAAAATTAGAACTCAGAATCACTGAGTTGGGTGGAGTCTTATTAATATTGATATTAACACATAAGCATGCAAAGACTAACCTAGACCTCATTCTAGTGATGATGTTGGATGTAATGAAGTGACCCATCAAATCACCAATACTTTGAAAGATTGACTCATCACAGTATTCCAGCGGTAGACCCAACAGTCAAACCCAAACAAGAGCATATTTGTTAAGGTCGACGACAAGATCAAAGCCAGGCTTCCACCAGTAGAGAGACAGGTTATGCTTCCCATAAACCCAAGGACCCAAAGATAGAACAGAGAGTAAATCTTCAGGAGCAGTAAATTTAAAGAGAAACAGCCCTCTAGCCATAGCACACACTTCAATACTACCTTTTAGGCACCATTTTACCATAGTCCATCTTCAAACCATATCAACAGTTGGGAGAAAGGAGAAAATTTTTCCCACTACAGAGTTCTCTATAGAATAAACCATTTTATCAATGGATGTTATTTCAATGGATGTCCTTTATTTAATATATAGAATTCAATTTTGAGGTAAATAGATATGGAAATTTGGTATGTTTATATTACCTTTCCAAATAAAGTAGATATGGAACCTCCAATAACAAAAATTCATGGCCACAATCACATGTATTCTTTAAAATTGTTTGCATTATGATATGAGATCATTCATAATATATTTTCTAGTACATCACTAACTTTAACTCTCCATTTACATTTATATTTTTAGAAAATTTACCCACATGCTTCTCTATGGTGTCTAATTTTAGTTGTAACATCTTATCTTTCTTATATCTCTAGCTACAAGTTTTTTTGCCACATGGTTTTAGTATGCCCACTCCATCTTCATTCTCTATATATTTTTATTGAATAGAAACTTATAAATCCATTAGAGTTAAAAATTTATGGCATTCCTAACTAACATCCTTTAGATTTCATTGACATGTTTCCAAATTCAATATCATCACTACAAGTAGCATCATTATTTTCTCCTTGTAAGAGATTATTGTTCAAATTCACTATCATGTTATGTCAAATTATAGTTATTTAAATGAGTGTCATCTCCTTAAATTTTCCATTAGAGAATCATTCATTGTGAAATTAGTTCAAATTGAATCCCTCCCCGTTTGATAAGATTCCTTGATTGTCTATTCTTGACGAACTTACTTTATCATATCGTCATTAATTATTAAAATAGAACATTATGAAGTCCTTAATTTTTATGGGCATATTTTTTAATTTTCCTCATTTTATATGTCATCTTCCTATGAAAATATTTTCATAAGAGTAAAGACATTTAAATTTATGAATGCAATAAAATAAATTGGACTTAAGCAATAAATAGAATAGTAGAAATAATACAATAAAGTTACACAATACCTCACTTTATAGAATGATCATATTGACATTAACTATTACATAAAATAATGTCTCACTTTATTGTGCAAAGATAAACAACACATCATGGCATTGACTAGTATTGCACAATGGTAAGGAATGATACAAAATATAGAACAATGGTATAAACTGCATAGGTCTACACAATGCTAAATAAAGTATAACACAATGATAATAAATGCGACCAAATAGAAAAAAAAATGTTGTAAAACCAAAAAATAGTGCTATATAGTGTGAAGGAATGTTACAAAATATAGGTAATACTACAAAATATTAAACAAAAAATTTAAAATTTATTTACAAAATGCCTCGTAACATTGCATAGTGTCATGCCACTTGGTGTTTACTTGATGATAAGGATTCTAAACAATATTACATGATGATAATGGCTATGAATAAATAGAGAAAAAAATTATAAAGCCAAAAATAATGTTTACATTAGAAAAAAATGATACAAAATTAGGAAAATATTATAAAATATTAAGAATGATTAAAAATATAAAAAATGGCATTACATAATACCATGTTGAATTGTAAAAACCTAAGTAACTCCATGTATAATGTTACTCAATGAAAGAGAATGTTAAAAATTAGAGAATAATGTTACAAAGTATTAAGCAATATTCCAAAATAACTTTCATCATTACATAGTGTCACACAACTCACAACCTTATAAAATCTTACATGGTACAATGGAATGTTATAATATATAAAACAATATTGCAAGTTATAATTGATTGTTACATAATGCCTACATTTTTTTTTTTGAAAAATAGAGATAAGAAGGGAAAAACATGGAAAATGGACAAACACTTTAATACAATTATAGAGATTATTCCCTCAATACATAGTATAAAATATAATGTAGTTTGAGAATTAAGTATATTATATTACTATGGAAATCACCTATAATGGGAGACTAAAGTTGAATTGTCTTAGATTGTGTCTCTATTATATTTGAAAACTCTCGAGAAAGTACCCTCTTGTTTGATAGTTGACTCTTAATTATTTCAAATCAAAAATATTTAGTTTTAATGGCTTTATTAGAGTTAGAAGTCTTTCGATAAAAAATGTGGAATGTGGATTGATAAATTGTAAAATAAGGAAGCACAAGTTTGAAATGTGAGAAATAAATTAAGTGAATGATTTATGTATATGTTGATCATCTATAATTAATTATTATTCTATTGATGATTACACACATTTCCCCTAACTTAGCTATAATTGAATGGGTAATTACACACATTTTCCCAAAAATAATTATAATTGCATAGATGATTGCACACATTTTCCCTAAATTACTTATAATTATGTAGGCATTTGTGTACATTCACCCTAAATTACCTATACTTATATTGTTACTTACATTTTCTTTAAATTAGTTATAATTGTATTGGAGATAACATGTACAAATGACTCAGTGGCACTCCCTTTGGGAATCCAAACAAACCACCTTGTTGAAGTTGTGGCTGCCTATCATAGTATCAAACTGGCTAGGGATATGAGGATCTCTAAACTTTGGATAGAAGGTGATTCGTTAAACATTGTTAATTGCCTTAAGAAAAGATCTCCCCCTTCTTGGTCTATTGATAATCTTATTTCGGATGTCGTTTCTTTAAGTGGTGAATTTGAAGAAATATATATTTCTCATACCTATAGAGAGGAAAATGTTGTTGTTGATTGGTTGGCTAATTATGGAGTGACATCGGCTAGATCGTGGGGGGAGGATGATGTCCTGCCTATTGATTTAAGGAACCTCATTCATAATGATCTTTGTTAATTTTTTGTTTTTTCCCACCTCCTTGGCCTTTGGTTTGTGTGGGTATCATGAATTTTGTTGTTTGATTAGAATTATCGCACAACTAATGCTCATTGGAATTTGTGGCCTTCTTCAGCTGAGTTGTTTAAGCATCCTCCTCATTATTTCCATTGGTACTTCCCTCGATAGCCTCACACGCTTTCTAGGTGTTTTTCTGGCCATTGCTCCTGGCTTGTTTTATTCGTGCTTTCCTTCTGCAAGTAATTCGATGATGGGTGGGGATAGGTTTCAAACAGAGCCTTTGTCTTGCGATGAAACTAGAGCCAATGTCGACGTTTAGGCAATCTTGCAGAGAGGTGGTGTACTCCCTTCATGGAGAGATTGAATGGTTTTAAGTCCATTGTGTCTAAGGAATTTGTTGATACTTGGCATGGTCATGTGTTGAGTATGTTTGGTAGAGATACTACCATTAATGAAGATTTTATTATTGAGGTCACGGGTATGTCAATGGAAGGCAAAAAAATTTAACAGGGATAAGAACATTTCGCAGTCGGCCAGACATAATTTTCTCTGTGATAGAGAAAGGGCTAAAATGGTTCTTTTGGATTGTGGGGGATATGTTAGAACCAAGATAAAACCAATTTGGTAGGAGGTTGTGGTGGCATTGATGTGTTACTTCACTCTTGATGGGAGATATGCGATGTTGTATGGTCACCACTTTGTGTTGCTCAACCACTTTTTCCATGGTAAGTTGGTATCTTTCCCTTTTTACTAGTTGATGTCTCTGGAAGAGGGTATTTCAAATTTTAGGAAAAAACCTAGAAATCCCTTTTTGCATGAAGGTTTGATGTTGCTCATTGTTGATTTTATCAAAGAAAATTGCATTGTTAGAACCCCTCAGTCCCCTATTTCTAAGAAGAAGGGGAAAGGAAGTGTGAAATATAAGATTGAAGAAATTCAGGATTTAGAGGGTACGGAGTTGGAGGAGGAGTCAGAGGGCTAGTCCAATGGCTATGCTACCGATCTAGATTATACTCCTTCGACAGGTGGTGTTAAGCCCTCAACTTCGAAGGCTATCCTACATGCTTAACACAAGTTGAAGGTGATGGAGGGTGCTATTAAGGGTTTGGCTGGTAAGAGGTCTAAGGGTTGTGCGAAGGATATAGGTGACAAATTTCAAGAGGTGGTGAGGAATATTCAAGGTGATGATTCTGGTATTGGTGGGTCCCCTGTGGCTAGTAAGAGGAATTCGGTGGTCAATATGGATGACTCTGCTCAGGTGTCTACATCCAAGGATAGGGGGAAGGCCAAGCTTTTCTCTGAGGGTGTGCATGAGGAGGATCCTTCGATTGGTTCGCACTAGGGCAAGGGTGTGTTTTGGGGGGCAATGGATTTTTCTCAAGCATTGGGTCTAGTTAAAGAAGGGGTTGATATCTCATTTAATCTGCTTATGTGGCTTGTGCAAGAGGTGTAGGACCTCCACAACAAGCATGACACCATTTCCCATTGTAACATTTCTATTCTGTGCAATCTTAAGGAGAAGGATTCTATTTTTGGGCTTACTAGATCTTTAAATGCTAGTGTTGGTTGTGTGGTGGATGAGCTTGCTAGTTTGAAGAGTGACTATGCTCCAAGGTTGGCTCTGCTGGAAAGATAGAACAAGCAGCTTCATAGGGATTTGGACATGATTATAAACATTAGCAGAGAGAATTTGGAGGCCTCGACTGAAGGTATGTTTTTCCTCAATCAGAAGGTGAAGGAATTGACTAGGAAGGGTTTGTTTGATGACCATGCGACTATGGAACATGGGGAGGGTTTTGGGATGGATGTGCATACTACCGATTTGGATGCTAGACCGAGTGTGCATACTCAAAGCAAAACAAAGAAAGGTAAAAAGGACCTTGCTCGTGATGTTGAAGAAATCATGGAGATGCATGATAGGCTGGCATCTAAGGATATGGATGTGGAAAAAATGCTTAAAGAATTGCTCTAATGGTCATGTGGTGTGTCTTTCTATTTTTTATGTTGGTTGTTTTAGTCTATTGATGGTCTGCTAATGGTCTATTAATTAGCTAGTTTTTTGTTGTTTTTGAGTGGGTAGTTAATTGTCTTATCCTTACTACCACTGTCTTTTTTGTTCAGAGTTTTAAGTACCCTTCAAAACCTATTTATCGTTAATCAAAAACATGTACAAATAACTCTCAACCAAAATATAACTACTCCACATTAGACTTATGGCATGTAACATAAGTTAATGAAGTGGTTTAATATTGAAATGTATAGGGTGAACATTAAGATGGAAATCATGACCAAAAATAAAAATGGAGAAAACCAATAGCCATTGGACCTAAAGAGAGAAGAATATTCTAAAATTAGGAGGTAGTCCTTTATATCAACAAATTATAAAATGAAGTTTCCAATCAAAAGGAGAATATTTCCATCATTGAGGAGAAAATTGCTAAGAAGAAAGATATTTTGGAGGCAACCCTAGAATAGGATATTAAGAAAATGAAAGAAATTTTTAATAGATATAGGAGGACTAACTTAGGGGGGAAGAAAAGTATCAATAAAAAACTAAGAAGGTAGAGTTTTAGTGTTGCAGAAGAGAGAAAGAATTATAAGTATGTTGACCCCAACATAAGGACTAAAAGCGTGAATATGAAGAGAAATGAGGGGAACAAGAAGACTTAATACCTTAAAGGTGTGGATGACAATCTTCACATGGAGGATTTGCAGGTAGCTAACACCCTTAAGGATTTTTAATCTATCTTATGTTTTTTCTCTATTTTGTGTTTTCATTATGATTTATTAGGTTTTTATTTTATTTTTATTTCATGTATGGCTTTAGTTGTGGCTCAATTATGGCTTTGTTAATAGTTTTTTGGTTATAAAGGGTGTCTAGGATCCCTTCAATACTTTTTTTACCCCCTTTTAACATAAACATCACATTTTCCCTAAATTAGTTATAATTACAAGGGCAATGTCCCTAAATTAAGGAAAATTCATGTAAAATGACAAGTAATAACAACAAAAATGATAAATATTCTTTTCATAATGGGGGCGATCAAAAGATATTTTTAAAAACTAAAAATTTAAATGCCAAGCAATTAGACCTAAATTAAAAATTAGATATATCATGTCTAGGTGATTGGACCTAAACTAAAATAAACATCATGGTTAACAAAATATATTCTAAGAATTGAAAATATGTGTCAGAGAGAATGTATGGTACATTTAAGAAAAAAATTAAATTTAAGTGAATGAATTAACTAAGAAATACATATAGTTTACTATTTTTAAGACACCGAAATGTAAAACAATCCAATTGGTGACAAACCACCATTGAACAATTCTTCACTCATATTATAAAATGGGAATACACAATGATACAACTATTTGATTACGTTCTCCCACTCTTTTAGTATCCATCATAGATCTATATAGGTGATTTCCTCTTGCTAATTTATATGCACATATTTTTTATTTTAAGATGTTCCTATCTTTTATGACACATTATCCTTCTATCTTTGATGCATGTGTCATTTTATCTTATGGATTCATATGTATTTTACAAGTATGGATTTTTTATTCCATCATGTATGCAATTTTTCCTCCATATATTTTTTTAATACTCTACCTTTTCTCTTACATATGTTTGATTCACTTATCCATGAGACTTATGTTGCTTATATTTTTCCAATGGCTAGTGATAGCGGTGCATACAAGCATTATTACCATATATCTAGCAAGCATATTCTTCCTCCATATTACAATATCCTTTGTTTGCATTTATGTTTTCTCTTCCATGTTCTATTGATTAATTTTTTCATGATAAGTTCAGCAATGTAGATACATTTGTCTTGTTGGAGAAATTAGGAAAATCGCCTAATGATTAAGTAGTCATTAATTAATTATTAGGTGCCTTATTACTTTATTCACTTAAGCTAAACTTAAGAGTGCTTTTTATTATTATATTGGGATATTTATAGGTCAATTTGTCTCATTGCATAAGATTGGGACACTTATCAACTAATCAAATCCTCATCTAGGGTTTTCACTTTTCTTTTATAAGAATTCATTATTATACTTTGTATTCCATTTCAATCTAAGTATTCACATTAAATAAAATATAGGTTAATCTCAATATTAGATTCTTATGTGGATCAATTATCATTTTCCCTTGGTTGTATAGCAAATCAATTACTTTGATCTCTTCTTTGTGATAGGAGTTTTGGTTGTAGGTGATTTATATGAGCTGTGGGGCTCACTATCAACTCCAACATGGTATTAAAGCACCAAATTTGTGACTTTCAATCTAAATTTTGAGAGATTCATCCTTGAGGGGAAAAATGGCTCATCCTAGAGTGAAATGGGCATCACTGTTGAGTCTTTAATAGCCAAAAACCTAAGGAACGCCTATCATTTGGTAAAAAATGGAGAAGTTAATAAAAGCAAAAAAAATAACAGCCTGAAATCCACACACAAGAATTCGTACAACCCTACACATAAACCCAAGCCACCATAATTTCCTACAAGTGCACAGGTACAGGGGCATAAAAAATCTCTAGTTTTTTATATTTTTAAAGGCCTGAGATTTT
>VDFB02052393.1:0-28517 GCA_007258455.2 Sequoia sempervirens
ATACCTCAGGGAAAGTATAGCTATATGAAGCAAAGCCCTGTGCATTACTACTTCTATTTCTGAAGGCAAGTGATCTCCCAATTCAAGCTCTTGGGAATCAAGAAAAACCCTCAAGCCCATGCCATTGAGGGGCAACAAGAGTCTTTTTTGTTAATTTATCTAGCTTGGACAGGTGTCTCCATTCCCAAGAAGTGTTTATTTAATTATTTAATTATTTTCTAGAGACTTCTAGAAATGGCTGAGTTGTCTAGATAATTATATAATTAAATAATTGATTCCTCTAGAGACTTCTAGAATCTAGTTAGATAGGGTTGTTAGAGTCTATTTAATCTTAGCCATTGATTGAGATTAAATCATGACCATTGGTTTTCCAATGAGAAAAGTATAAAAGGGGATCAATGGGCATTTGGAGAATACACTGGAGAAGCAAAAAAACTTGCAGTGATAGAAAAAGTAGATTTGTAGTGAGAGCAAATAGTCTTGCAGTGATAGCAAGGGCGCAGTATAGTGTTGGGGATAGCAGTTGTGGAGTTTCAGTAGGAGAAATTGAGGGAAGAATTTATGGAGAAGAATATTGCCGGAGCTCTACCAGTAAGAAGCAAGTAGTTTTATTCCTTGATTTGCTAAAGTTTACTAAAATTCCTCATCTGCAATAGTGGTTTTCCCTTCAGGGTTTTTCCAAGGACAATTTCTCCAAAAATATTGTGTTTATTATTGTGTAGGTTCTCTTCTCTACTTCTGTGAGTTTTATTGGTGAAGTTGCAGTTATGTTATTTTTCGATATTTGCTGAGAATTAATTTTCCAAAGTCAAATAATCTATGTATTAGATAGGAGATTAATAATCAGTAATTGCAATAGAATTTTCACATGGTATTAGAGCGGATCTTAGAGCAAACTAAGCTCAGTGCAAGAAAGAGGGTTTATAAAAACCCAATTTTACCTCTTTAGAATTATTTTTATTGTTATTGCTTTTATCTTTTGAGATGGCCTCAGTAGGTTTAAGAGATCAAGACAGATTGGATGGAGCCTCAAATTTTGATGTCTAGAAAGCCAAAATTTATTTGTTGTTGGAAGAGAATGGGATCAAGGAATATGTGACTAGTGTTGTACCTGTACCTACAGATCCAGCACAACTCTTAGCACATAAGAAGGAAGATGCCAAGGCGAGGAGGCTGATTCGTGATGGTGTCAAGGACCATATTGTTCCACATGTCACAGAGTTAGATACAATGAAGAAGATGTGGGACGCCATTCTGAATCTATACCAGAATGTTACCACTAACCAGAAGCTGATTCTTAGAGAAAAGTTGACGAATACTCAGATGAACAAGGGAGACGATGTGACAAGTTACCTCACTAGACCTAGACTTTTCAAGGATGAGTTGGCAGCTATTGGAGATAAACCAGATGATGACGAGCTAGTGCAAGTAGCCCTAAATGGGTTTACTAAGCATTGGGATGTCTTTGTTCAAGTTATTAGTGGACAATACACTTTACCGAGTTGGGATCGACTTTGGAGTGACTTCACTCAGGAGGAGCTTAGACTTAGTCTTGTCAGCAGAACCAATAGCAAGAGTCAAAAAAGTGAGACAGAACAAGAGAATGTTTCCCTTGCAGGAAAAGGGAAAGCGAAGAAGGAGTCAAGCAAAGGATCAAACTCACAAGGTGAGAAGAAGAAGAGGAAGGACTTATCTAAATTCAAGTGCTATGGCTGTCATGAGTTTGGCCACTATGTCAGCAATTTCCCACAAAGGAAGAAAGGCAAGAAGCAAACAACAGCTTTAGCAAGTGCATATGAGCTCTCTAGTAGAATGGAGGATGAGTTCACTCTCATAGCCTGTCTAGCTAGCTCAACCTCACAGGGTGTTTGGTATATAGACAGTGGGGCATCATTTCATATGACAGGAGTTAGAAAGTACTTCTCCTGCTATAAGGAAGACATCAGAATATAGATTTCTATGGGGAACATGTCCAATCTCAATCTAGTTGGGAAAGAGACTGTTCTATTTCAGAGGGAGAATGGCAAACAGATTCCCATTCATGATGTGCTGCATGTGCCAAGCTTGGGTATGAATTTGATTTCTATATCCGTCCTTCAGGATAAATGTTACAACATACTCTTTAGAGGGGTGAGTGTGTTAATCAAGCACAAGGATTGGAAATCACCCACAACTATTGGAGTTAGGAGTGGTCAGCTTTACAGATTGCAGTTTGATACTCATAAGGCACTGATGAGTAGCAATAATTCTAGAGATCAAGGAGAGCTATGCCATAGGAGAATGGGCCATATACATCATGGAGCACTTAAATTGCTTCGTGAGACAGTGACAGGTGCTCCAGAGGTGAGCACAGAGCATGATGATGTATGTAAGGGATGTGTGTTGGGGAAGTTTGCGAAAGCAGCTTTTCCAAGGATATGAGTACTTTGTTACTTTTATTGATGATTTGTCTAAGAAAACCTGGATATACTTCTTGAAGACCAAGGATGAGGTTTTCAGTTGCTTCCAAGAGTTCAAAGCTCTTGTGGAGAATTTGACAAGTAGGAAGATAAAGGTTATTCGGTCAGACAATGGAGGCGAGTACAAAGGGAAAGAGTACCAAGAGTTCTATACTAGGGAAGGAATCAAGAGAGAGTGGACTGTTCCTTACAACCCATAACAAAATGGGGTTGCTGAGAGGAAGAATTGGTCTATATTAGAGGCGGCAAGGGCTATGCTACATGACCAAGATATGCCACGTTATTTATGGGCAGAGGCATGCAGTACAATAGTGTGCATACAGAATAGGGTTCCACATAAGGTATTGGGCAAGATGACACCAAAGGAGGCATTCTCAGGGAAGAAACTAGATGTCATCCACTTTAGGATATTTGAGAGTTTGGTGTATTGTCATATTCCAGGCCCTACATGTTCCAAGTTAGATTAGACTACAGAGAGGGGGTACTTTGTGGGGTACAGTGAAACCTCAAAGGCATATCAGATATTTATTCTAGGGACCAAGAGGACTATAGTTAGGCGTGATGTTAAGTTCATGGAGGACAAGGCATTCAAGAGGTCCAAAGATTTTCCAACAGATGATTAGAGTGACCAGCTAGTGGAAGCTCCAAGGATCATTCAACCAGATCAAGGATAGCAAAGCTCGAGTACAGTTACTAGTACAAGCACAAGCTTAGGTGCTGAGAGTTCGCAGAGTATGGAGCAACAAATGCAATAGATCCAAGAGATGCATCAGGGTGATATGGAGGTTGATACTTCATCCTCTACAGTTGGTAGTAGGAACCAAAAATCACAAAGGAATACTCAGGAGTTTGTGGGAGCTCCTAGGATGAGTAGTACACAATGGAGACAACCAGCCAGGTATGATGACTATATGGCATTAGTTAGTCAGTTGGTAGATAGTGAGCCTTCCAATTATTAGGAGGCCACACAGTAGCAAGTGTGGCAAGATGCAATGGTTGAGGAGTACACCTCAATAGTGCAGAATGATGTGTGGGAGGTTCTACCTATACCAACAGATAGGGCAATGGTTGGATCACGCTAGATCTATAAGATCAAGCACAGTGTAGATGGTAGCATTGAGAAATACAAGGCAAGGTTAGTGGCCAAGGGGTTCTCTTAGAAGGAGGGAATAGACTATGAAGAGACATTCGCTCTAGTGGCTAGGTATACTTCTATATGAGCCGTGATCTCACTTGCAGCATAGATGGGATGGCAGATCCATCAGATGGATGTCAAGATGGCGTTTCTTAATACTGAATTGAAAGAGGAGGTATACATAGAACAATCAGAGGGCTTTGTGGCACACAACAGTACAACCCACATGTGCAAATTGAAGAGAGCTTTGTACGGACTCAAGCAGGCTCCCAAGGCGTGGTATGAGCGCATTGATAGATACTTGCAAGGAATGGGCTTTGTGAATAGTGAAGCGGATGCTAACCTTTACTACTTGTTGATTGGGGGTGAAGTTCTCATTCTTGTTTTATATGTGGATGACTTGTTTTTAATAGGTTGACTAGGGCTCATAGAGGAGTGCAAGAGGGACCTTGCAACAAAGTTCAAGATGAAGGATTTGGGGCTTATGCACTACTTTCTAGGCATGGAGGTATGGCAGACAAATGGAGAGATTTTCCTTGGACAAGGGAAATAATAAATTGAAATATTGAGGAGGTTCAAGATGGAGGATTGCAAAGCCATGTCTACTCCTATGATCACGAATTGGAAGATGGTAGACACATCCAGGGAGAAGGATGGAGACCCCACCTTATACAGGTAGTTGATTGGGTCTCTCATGTATTTGGTCAATACTAGGCCAGGTATATCATTTGCAGTAAACTCTCTTAGTCAGTTTATAATTGAGCCGAAGAGAGTGCATTAGACAATAGCAAAGCATGTGCTGAGGTATTTGCATGGTACAATCGAGTATGGAATCAGATATACTCAAGGTGATGGTGATCTGTATAGGATCTAGACTAGATTGCAGTATTTAAATGCTTAACTTTTACAATGCTTTTACAATGATTATTCCAAGTTAATTAAATCAAAATTAACTTATGGAAATAACAAAATGAAAGTAATAACAAGGTGATTATAACAGAAATTAACAAAACTGAGAGAAGATGAGAGAGAGAAGAAGAGAAGCGCAAACAGTTGATAACGGAGTTCGTCACAACGTGACTACGTCTCTGGGTCCACTCCAATAGAGAGACTGATCCGATTAACTCCAAAAATCAATTACAATAGCACCATAACCATTCTCCAAGCACTTCGGCAGCGTAACGACACTCTGACATGCAAGAATGACTTGAAAACTCTCCAACAAGACCTCTTTTTCGTCACCTCAGCATCAGGACTTCATCACCTGAAAAAAACTTGAATACAACTCTCACCTTACACCCCATTTTTATACATAAAATTAACTCAATTTGGTTACTAACCAATTGATTTGAAAATATTCCCCTTATCTCTCCAAATACATAAAAATCTCCCATAATTTTGCATAATATCTTGGATATAACCACCTTATATCTTATCTCCCTTATTAGAATTATTAAATAATCCTAATTAATCTCTTCAAACTAATAGAGCCCTTCCACTTATCTTTTCGGGCCTCTATTGTTTATTCAGATTCTAACTAATCCTAAAGAAAGATTTTTGTTTTTACATTTGGAGGGAATATCTTTTATTTTAAAACCATTCGGTTTTCCCTAACTAATCAAAGGGAACCGATGCCATATATATTTTAGGGAGTACCGATGGCATATCGGTGGCTACTAATTTTATATCCCGGCTGGTTCGGGGTTCCAAACCCCGACCGCCCATTTTTTAAAAACAAATTCCAACTATTTTTTAACAAAAAAAACCCGACGCCATATATAGTGGAGCGAACCCTTTCTGGTGTAACGGCGGTCCGAAATGTTCGCGTATGGGAGGTCCCGGTTTCAAATCCCACACTGGCCGACCTAACTTTTTGCAAACAAAAATTAACGAACACCGATGATGGAGGGACATGCCACGTGCCGCACCGGGAGGGTGCCACGTGGCGAGATATCATTCGCCAATAACGCTGACCTGTGCGATGACATGTACGCTGACCATGCCGACAGGTGCCTACGTGGAGGTGACATGTCATATGACGTGGCTTGCTGACTGTGTGCCAACTGAGTGCTGACGTGGAGGCCAAAGTACGCTGACTCGGATGATGACGTGCTGATGACGTGGCGTACGGATGCCACGTGGCAACCTCCCATTGGGTCTGTACGATGATGACAGAGATGCCATGTGTCAAGTTCTGACCCATCCACTTCACTGCCCGTACAGTACGGAATGCTGACGTCAGCATCTGTACAGTCCACCTCAACAAGTCAACTGCAAACTTTGACCGCTGATAAGTTGAGCCTCCGATGTCGGATTTCGACGAAATGAACGTTGCCAGAATCGTCTTGAAGAGCTCTTCGACTTGACGCTACTTCCATCGACTTCCGAAACAATCATTTTTTGCCTTCTAGATGCCCCTGATCCTAGTTTGACCGAAGGTTTGACTGGCCATAACTTGCACAAATGGACTCCTTTTCACTCCACTCGAGTTGCGTTGGAATCAGGACGCTGAGCTCTTTCTGATGGTGCTAATTATGGAGAAAAATAAGACACTTCAATTTTCACTGAAAAATGTCCACCAGATCAGGCCTCCCCACTGAAGACCTTTTGGACCTCCAAAAGTGGCATTTACTATGACAATATGTGAGGACTTGGCCTCCCCACTTGTCCTGTATCCTCTGTACATCTGAAAACCTGACTCACAAGCACAATGAAGACTGCAACAATGTTGTTGAACATAAACAGTATTGTATCACTTCCATAAGCTTCTACATCAATTTTCGTAGCCAGTAACCAACAAAAATTGACTAGCATCAAGCTGAACAACAATGCAGAAATGAAATAAATTAAGTCAACAACAATTCGATTCTTTACAACAAGAACATTTATACCCAAGGATCCATCAATGCTTTCAAGCCTCTTTTTCTCATGTTGTACTGCAAGTGCATCCTGCAACATCTGATCCTGGTTAGCTACTCCAAGTTCATGTTTAGAACCACCTGTACTGACAGACATCAGAGTTAATTCCTTACTTGCATTAATTACCCTCTTTAATTGTCCTGTGTTTGCAAAAGATTGATCAGTCTTAATCTTGTGAGAATGTACTATGTACTGAATGCCATCTTTAAACAAGTGATAATGATTTTGTTGCCTGTAGAAGACTGCTTTTCTGTCATAAAGATAAGGGCTTCCAAGCACTATCCCACAGATATCCAGTGGAACTACATCAAACAGTACTTCATCCACAAATTTACTAGTAATTGTGAACCTTAAGGTGCATTGTTTTGTTACTTGCAGCTTATCATTTTCACAAATCCAGCCTAGTGGATAAGGTTGCTTATGTTGTGTAGTTTTTAACCCCAAGTTCTTTACAACACTTTCTGAAATTAAATTAACCTGAGATCCACTATCTATGAGTGCATCAATTTTACTGTTCTTAGCAACAACCCTTAAATGAAACAACTCATTCCTTTTCACATCTTCAGAGAAATCATTAACTGTAGATTAAGAAGCACAACTAGCAACAGAAACACCAGAAATAGGAGCTTTACCTTTTAGACCCATCGTTGTTATCTTAGTCTCATCATCTGAATCTGAACCAAGATCCATAACAACATTCATGGCTTTGTCCTTACCCTTCTGTTTCTGATTACGTCTTTGAGCCCACTTAGGCTTCAGTTCGGGATGTAACTTCCAGCAGTGATTTTCATCATGACCTTCCTTGTCACAATGAGTGCAAGAAAGTTTCTCATCCTTCTTGACTGTAGCTGCCTTCTTTACTTTCCCTATCTCTGCATTCTTAGAAGATTTCTTTACATCATTATCAAACTTGTCAATGAAAGATCCTTTACCCCTTGACTCTAAGTGTGTAGCTTGAACAGACACTTCATCCAAGTTACAAGGGTTCAAAACCAAAATGGAATGCCTAAGGTAGGAATGTAGACCTCCTATGTACTTCAACAACGTGTCTTGGGTGTACAAAGGAACATTCAAAGCAATAGCCCTTTTCCTGAATTCATGGGTGTACTCTTGGACAGTTTGACCCTTCCCTTGCCTAAACATTTGCCAGTCCATCATTAACTGCTGCATATGTCCTAAGGGATAAAACTGCTTCTTAAGTGCATTAATAAATTCTGCCCAAGTTAAACTGACTCTACCATGTTGTGAAACTTCTGCCCTAGATTTACTCTCCCACCAAGTTAAGGTTGTACCTCCTAAATGAAGAGTAGCCAATTAGATCCTATCAACATCATCTATTAGATTCTGGACTCTACAGTAGACCTCTATTTGTTGTATCCAGTCATCCAATTTTTCAGCATTAAGTTCTCCACAATATTTAGGTAAATCAAATTTTACATCCAATTTTATTTTAGGCTTATACCCACTTTTGAAAGGATTAGAAGAAATAGAATGAGGGGAAGATGGAGAAGAAGGAGAAGGAGAAGAGGGAGGAGAAGAAGAAAAGGGATGATCTGGTTGCTTGCCACCATCTCCATGTTGTTCATCTTTCTTGTCTTTGCGATCTTCTTGCTTCGACGAACCTTCTTCACGTGCCTTCCGTTCTTGTCTCTCCTGAAAAAGTATGTCCACCTTTGCCTTCATCTCAAGGAATGCTCTTCGAAACTCTTGCTCACTGATTTCTTCAGGAACCTCCATTCCAGAAACTGACATCTTTGGAAATGTTCTACGCTTCCCGATCTCAGGATCAAAGTCTTCGAGCTTGCCTCCACCCTTCTGAATCCTGGATCTTGTTAGCATTCAAAAAACAAATAACTGCAATAATAGTCAACTTGCTCTGATACCAACTTGATCTGTATAGGATCTAGACTAGATTGCAGTATTTAAATGCTTAACTTTTACAATGCTTTTACAATGATTATTCCAAGTTAATTAAATCAAAATTAACTTATGGAAATAACAAAATGAAAGTAATAACAAGGTGATTATAACAGAAATTAACAAAACTGAGAGAAGATGAGAGAGAGAAGATGAGAAGCGCAAACAGTTGATAACGGAGTTCGTCACAATGTGACTACGTCTCCGGGTCCACTCCAATAGAGAGACTGATCCGATTAACTCCAAAAATCAATTACAATAGCACCATAACCATTCTCCAAGAACTTCGGCAGTGTAACGACACTCTGACATGCAAGAATGACTTGAAAACTCTCCAACAAGACCTCTCTTTCGTCACCTCAGCATCAGGACTTCATCACCTGAAAAAAACTTGAATACAACTCTCACCTTACACCCCATTTTTATACATAAAATTAACTCAATTTGGTTACTAACCAATTGATTTGAAAATATTCCCCTTATCTCTCCAAATACATAAAAATCTCCCATAATTTTGCATAATATCTTGGATATAACCACCTTATATCTTATCTCCCTTATTAGAATTATTAAATAATCCTAATTAATCTCTTCAAACTAATAGAGCCCTTCCACTTATCTTTTCGGGCCTCTATTGTTTATTCAGATTCTAACTAATCCTAAAGAAAGATTTTTGTTTTTACATTTGGAGGGAATATCTTTTATTTTAAAACCATTCGGTTTTCCCTAACTAATCAAAGGGAACCGATGCCATATATATTTTAGGGAGTACCGATGGCATATCGGTGGCTACTAATTTTATATCCCGGCCGGTTCGGGGTTCCAAACCCCGGCCGTCCATTTTTTAAAAACAAATTCCAACTGTTTTTTAACAAAAAAAACCCAACGCCATATATAGTGGAGCGAACCCTTTCTGGTGTAACGGCGGTCCGAAATGTTCGCGTATGGGAGGTCCCGGTTTCAAATCCCACACTGGCCGACCTAACTTTTTGCAAACAAAAATTAACGAACACCGACGATGGAGGGACAGGCCACGTGCCGCACCGGGAGGGTGCCACGTGGCGAGATATCATTCGCCAATAACGCTGACCTGTGCGATGACATGTACGCTGACCATGCCGACAGGTGCCTACGTGGAGGTGACATGTCATATGACGTGGCTTGCTGACTGTGTGGCAACTGAGCGCTGACGTGGAGGCCAAAGTACGCTGACTCGGATGATGACGTGCTGATGACGTGGCGTATGGATGCCACGTGGCAACCTCCCATTGGGTCTATATGATGATGACAGAGATGCCATGTGTCAAGTTCTGACCCGTCCACTTCACTGCCCATACAGTACGGAATGCTGACGTCAGCATCCATACAGTCCACCTCAACAAGTCAACTGCAAACTTTGACCGCTGATAAGTTGAGCCTCCGATGTCGGATTTCGACGAAATGAACGTTGCCGGAATCCTCTTGACGAGCTCTTCGACTTGACGCTACTTCCATCGACTTCCGAAACAATCATTTTTTTGCCTTCTAGATGCCCCTGATCCTAGTTTGACTGAAGGTTTGACTGGCCATAACTTGCACAAACGGACTCCTTTTTGCTCCACTCGAGTTGCGTTGGAATCAGGACGCTGAGCTCTTTCTGATGGTGATAATTATGGAGAAAAATAAGACACTTCAATTTGCACTGAAAAATGTCCACCGGATCAGATGGTATCAGGTTGATAGGCTATACTAAAACAGATTGGGCAGGTAGTACAACGAATAGGAAAAACACTTCAGGGTGTTGCTTTAGCTTGGGATTAGGAGTTGTCTCTTGGTATAGTAGGAAGTAGAAGTTTGTGGCTTTAAGTTCTACAAAGGTAGAATACATAGCAGCTAGCATGGTGATGTGTGAGGCGATATGGCTTCGAAAGTTGTTGATAGCCTTGTTTAGTTAGAGGGTTGAGACTAGGTGATGCACTACAACAATCAGAGTTGCATCAAGTTGACTGAGAATCCGATGTTTCATGATAGGTCTAAGCATATAGACATCGGATATCATTTCATCAAAGATTGTGTACAGTGCAAGATTGTTTAGCTACACTATATACCTACAGATCAACAGGTAGCAGACATTTTGAGCAAGGCATTGGGGAAGGCAAAATTTATCTTCTTCAGAGATAAGTTGGGTGTTATGCAGAACACCTTCCTCACTAAGAGGGAGTGTTAATTTATGTAGCTTGGACAGGTGTCTCCATTCCCAAAAAGTGTTTATTTAATTATTTAATTATTTTCTAGAGACTTCTAGAAAGGGTTGAGTTGTCTAAATAATTATGTAATTAAATAATTGATTCCTCTAGAAACTTCTAGAATCCAATTAGTTAGGGTTGTTAGAGTCTATTTAATCTTAGCCATTGATTGAGATTAAATCATGGCCATTGGTTTTCCAATGAGAAAAGTATAAAAGGGGATCAATGGGCATTTAGAGAATACACTGGAAAAGAAGAAAGACTTGCAGTGATAGCAAGTAGATTTGTAGTGAGAGAAAATAGTCTTGCAGTGATAGCAAGGGCATAGTGATAGCGTTGGGGATAGCAGTTGTGAAGTTTCAGCATAAGAAATTGAGGGAAGAATTTTTGGAGAAGAATATTGCCGGAGCTTTGCCAGTAAAAGGCAAGCATTTTATGTATTCCTTGATTTGCTGAAGTTTAATAAAATTCCTCATTTGCAGTAGTGGTTTTCCCTTTGGGGTTTTTCCATGGACAATTTATCCAAAAATATTGTGTTTATTATTGTGCATGTACTCTTCTCTACTTCTGTGAGTTTTATTGGTAAAGTTGCAGTTGTGTTATTTTTCGATATTTGCTGAAAGTTAATTTTCCAGAATCAAATAATCTATGTATTAAATAAGAGATTAATAATCAGTAACTGCAATAGAATTTTCACATTTTTTACATCAGGGTCATAATGATTAATAAATATATCATAAGGCAGCTTTGTTTCCGGTATTGTGGATCTACTAGAAGTAGAAGGAGATGGCGTAACTTGTTCAAAAACATGTGTAGTTGATGGAGATGGTGCGATCCCTTGACAGAAGGTTCTAACCCGAGTACTAGAGGAAGATGGAAATGGCACAGAATGAGATTGAGTTGAACAGAGAGAAAGTAAGAAAGAAAACCAGTTAAAACAGAATGAAAACAGGGTTCCCTCTGAGGGTGTAGCGGATGTAGATGGAGATGAAACAATTCCTTTAGATGTATTTGTTTGCTCATTCTCTGGTTGATAGCCAGTATTACAACTAGAAGTAGAAGTAGATGCCATGGAGCTGGATTTGAACTTTGACAGGAAGAAACAATAAAACAATTAAGTGGAATGAAAGAGGGGTGGTTGTTTAGGAGATGAAGTGCTAAATATTTGTAAGAGAAGAGAGTTCTGATAAAGATAAGAAGTGACCAAATGGTAGATTGAGCGGCTAAAAAGATTGTGTTTCCAAACGGAAACCCCGTGGAAGAAACGCAGAGGAGAGCTGTACAGCCGCAAAAGCCAATTACACCACGGTATGCAAAGCTTAAAATCAGTAGACGTGGTTTGCCTGGGAAACTGTGTGCGATCATGGGGGACACCATCACACGAATCTTGATTACTTTCTATAAATAAAAACAACACAGACTCTAACTGCCCGGATTTAACTTTATTCCTTATACACTCGTCGATACACTTGTTGACACAGGCATGTCTGTCCAAGAGATGGAGAGGATTGTAGGCCCAGTTTATAAAAGATCAAAGGGCAATAAGGTTCCGTAAGGAATCCATTGCAACCATTATGATCGCGGTGTACCTCACAACACAGGTGTTGCTCACTTAAAATTATTAAAATACACAATGGAATCTGATTGTTCGGATTTTCACTTTATTTCGTCCACAATCATCTTTACGCCTGTTTACATCTGTATTTCTCTGTGACATCTCAAAGTGACAATTTCTCTATACACAGATATTTCTGTACGTAAATGCGGTGATATCTCACCCGGGCATCCGGTCAAGCTTAAAGAGCACACCTTAAGTTTTTACCGCTCAAGTGGTTCGTGTGGGGTCCTCTTAATCCATGCGAAGGTCACTTTAAGATATTATCAAAGGCAAATCTCTTCAATACCTTGAAATATTGAGGCTAGCAGGGTTCGTCTCGAGGGCTACTTTCTAGATGCTTTTATGAACAACGACATGGGACGATGGGTGATCTCCCACTACACGGCCTCTGTAAACCTATCTTGTAGGTGTCTAATTTTTCAAGAAATCAAACAATAAACAGTTGAATGTCAAGTTGGGATATCTCCATAATATATAATAACAATAATCTAGGTATTGGACGGGTTACTACCCTTATTATTATCAGTATTTTAAAGTATTATGAGAGAAACAGAAGAAGAGATGCCTTGCGAAAATTTATAGTATGAAGCTTATTGATATATACAGTTTTTCTTTCAGTAGCATAAGCTTCATTTACTTGGTTACTAAATTTTGAACAGGAAGGCTAGATCTCCATTACCTGAAACTAATTACTTAAAGTATGGTAGATGGTACATATTTTAAATTAATTATTAGTAAGTTGAGCTTTTATTGATTGACATTATTAACAATCTTATGGTGTTAACTTTTTTATTTTTGGTTGTTTATGTTTTCAGGCAACAGGGTTTCTTATTGGAATGAAATGTGTTTCAGTTTGTTTGTCTAAGATTTTATATATTAGAAATAGTTAATTATAATACACTGTTCATAATCTTAAATTTTTTTTGATATTTTTTATTTTTTCATCTAATTAAATTCTAATTAGCATAAATTAAAATATGTAATTTTTCACTTATCAAATTTATATTTGAAATCTATCTTTAATAGTTTATAAGGAAGAAATGGTTTACTATATAAAAAAATAAAATATTATTTTTAAAGATTTATATCTTACAATTTAAGTAATGAAATAGTAGTTAAGTAAAATCAATTTGAATGGAAAACAAGAGAATGGTAATGATCTAGAAAAGCAAAGATGAATTAAATTTGATTATGTACATAAAATGGTCACAAATATTTATTTGGAAAGTTATTTTATTTCAAAATATTATCATTTATAAAACATGTTTAAGTAAATTTTATGATGAATTGTGAAAGATTCTAGTGATTTTGAATGAGTCCGCTCTTATGGGACATTTTATCAAAGTGAAAAAGAAAATTATTATTCATATGAAATAACTTTTTAAAATTAAAAGGGAGATAGAAAATAAAGTTTCTTATGACCCTTTAGTTAAAAGAGGGGATAATAATAAATATTTAATAGATTCATTTTAAGAGATGAATAATTATAATTATTAAATAAATTAAAAAAACCTTTGTGAAAGGGTGATGATTTAAAAACCACCCCTTAAGGGATTATATAATGTGCTTAGTAAGAGTTGGAAAGGGCATGGAGATCACTTAAGAAAGAAGGTGGTTGGTGGGCGATGTCCATTGGAAAAGGGGTACAAACTACTTTTGAAATTGTCTTGGCTAGGGCTTGTTGAGTATTTGTTTTTTTTTGCATGTTTCATATGTTGTGTTTTGAATAAGAATTGTTTCCTCCTAAAGCATGCCAAGGCAAAGACCATTAAAATATTTATAGTGTAGAGTAACCTTTTGAAGCACTCTAATTTAGATAAATATTGAACTTATCATTTTTCAAAGATATATTGAATAATAAATAAGTGGAATAGAGTTAATTTTATTAAATTATTAAAAAATCTTATTTGTTTCCTTTCAATTGTATTTATATTGATGGATTTAATTTGATATATATTAACAATGATGATAGTAATGTATTAATGTCTTAAACTAGTTAATTTTGAGAAAAAAATATAAGCTTTAAAAATAGATAATGACATCAATAAATCTATTGTCACAGAAAAATAACTCTAATATATTAAATCTATCTAATTTTATTCAAAGATATATTGAATTATAAATAAATGGAATAGAGTTAATTTTATTAAATTATTAAAACTTATTATTTGTTTGCTTTCGATTGTATTTAAATTGATGAATGTAATTTTATATATATTAACAATGATGATAGTAATGTGTTAATGTCTTAAACTACTTAATTTTGAGAAAAAAATATAAGCTTTAAAAATAGATAATGACATCAATAAATTTGTTATCACAGAAAAAAAAAAACTCTAATATATTAAATCTATCTAATTTTATACTTTAATAAAAATAACATTTAACCACCAAGAATCACATTTTGTTGTGTGCAAGGCTTCTTTAAACCGTAAGGTACAAAGTTGAGATAATTTCCTAAGTGACTTTGGTAGAATGGATACCCCTTAGTCTTTGACTCTTATCTAAAGAGATATCTACTCAAAATTTTTCTCTTGATACTGACTATTATCAAACATGATGTGAATATTATATAAGTCCCTCCACCAAAATTTAGGTAATTTTTTTTATGGAGTAGAGCTTGAAGCTATTCAAAATGTACTTAAACATGTTTATGGTTTAGATTTAGGTTGTTCAATAACAACATGAAGTCAAGCTTGAATCCATTTATAAATTGATTATAGATTTTTATTTCTTAGTAGATTTTATATATATAAAGAAATAAGGGATATTATGGAACCTTGCCTAAAAATATTTTAATTCATGTTATAAGCTGGGTATGTGCATCGAGATGGGGGACCAAAAAGTGGCCAATCCACTTTTTGATCCTAAAATAGAGAAAACATGAGTGTATTATAACGAAACAAACTCATGTTTTTAGTTGGTGGTGATTGAGCCTAGGCTTGGTCATTACAAAGATAAAATGTGAGTGCACTATAACATTCTTGCATTATGTGAATTCTTTCATGAATCACAAACATGTTATAATTGTTGAAAATTGAGTTGTTTTCTTAGTTTAATACTTTGTAAAACTTTAATATTGCTGATCTAAATATGCTTTTCCTTTGTTACAGATTCTTTGTGGGTGATTATATGATTTATCCATTTTAGTGTTTCTAGAATGTAGACATAAGTTTATAGAAGAAGTAGATGGGATATTATAAAGATTACACTTGAGCATGTACCATGGAGAAATCCTTTCAGGAAAAAACTCCACCAAGAATTATTCTATTATTCAATCTCTAAAGTAGATTACAATAGCTCCAATTCTTTCTTGAGAATGCCTCTTTTTCCTTCACCAAAACTTCTTCACAACCTACAATAAAACTGATACCAACTCTCTTCAACTTGCTTGAGATAAATAGGCTTTGATTAACTTTGTAAACTCCAACTAAGTTAAAATTACAATGCTCAAGCTCTATCCCTAAAAGGTATGCCTATCTCATGCAAATAGAGTTATGCCATGAAGAACAATGTCAAATCCTCATCTTCATGCATTTGGGCATCCCAAACTGAAGTAGCAACTCAACCTCTATTTTGTAAATATCTTCAAGGCTTCATCCTCAAAGTAGGAATCCTAAAGAGGTCCCACTTAACTTAGCCTTTTGAAATATATCAACATGCAAAGGAGTTAATTCCAAGAAGCCAACTTGGGCACCCAAATTGGGTCCAAGTCATTTCTTGTTAATTGAAACATTTCTTAACACCATTCATGCAAGAATGGTCATCCCCTGTTAACTGGAGGTAGTCCTTGTTATTTGTGATGCAAATCAAGTCATTAGCCATGCATTCCAAATTAACTAAAGTCAACTAGCATTCAACTAAAACTAACTGAAGATAACTGAACCATAACTGAATTGAATTGAACTAAACTGAACTAAACTGAACTAAACTTAACTAAACTAAACTAAACTAAACTGAACTAAACTGATTCTAAACTGAATTGAACTGAACTAAATTGAATTGAACTAAACTGATCTGAATTGAACTGAACTTCATGCATGCAAACATCAAACCCTAACTCCTAGGATCTTTGCATGGATTCAGAAGTGTTATCTCTTACACTGAATAGTTAACTAAACTCAAGGTGAGTGTCCTTGTTGGATGTTGTGGATGTTTTACTGATATGTGGTTGTCATTGATGTCAAAACTATTAGCATTTGGTGTACTAGAGGCTGTATATGTCAAGGATATTGAGAAAATTGTAAGAGAAACTGTTCCAAGTTCCATGTGGAACTGTGCAGGTTTTGAAGGCATTTTATTCTTTACGTTGAAGTTTAGTTGTTGTGGACTAAAGGGTTTTTTTATGAGTGTATCTAGATCATCTATCAGAAGTTTCAGAGGTCTGTGTATATATTTGATCATGTTGTGGTTTGACAATGTTTTTGTGGTCTATGTTAGTATTCCTAAGTGAAGTTTGCATAATTATGGTAATTCTAGTTGATGTGGATGTTTCTCTGTTGTTTCTTGGTGCTCTTGGGTGCTTGTAGATCATGTTCTATCTTTGTGGTACATCTGCATTGAGTAGTGTGCTCATGGTCAAATATTTTTCTCTGTATGTTCAATTTTTCATGTTCTTCACCGACATGATGGTGGTAGCGTGTTGTGGATCGTTGAGGTGAAATTAATTGAAGTATTTTTGTGTTGAAGTTTTAAATTTGGGTCTCCACTATGTTTTCATCAACCTTGGTGGATTCACATTAAAATTTTATTTATAAATTTGGGCCAACATTGTAAATATGTTTTATTTTCCTGGCAAACTAAGTTATTGATGAAATCTCATGTAGTGGATATTTAAGAGCGATTGTTTCATTGGTGTTGGTTGTTGGAAAGGTGTCGAGTGTGCTCTTATGTGTGTATGTGCAAATATCATTAGATTACAGAGTAGAGTGTGAAGAAGGTCAAGTGAAGTGTGAAGTAGTTTGTGAAGGAGTTTTCTACGCCTAATTGGAACTGTAATCAGGCTTGTGGAGAAGCGATTCTTTCAGTTCATAGCCTCTATATTTTAATCCTATTTTGTATTGTTGGGAAGTGAGCTCTAGGTAGTGTGCCTAAATGCATGTGCATTCCCCTTATTATTTCTCATTATACTTTTAATAGGGTATAATCTTGTGGACTAACATCCACTATAGTTTTTCACCTAACAGGATTTCCACGAAAAAATCTTAGTGTTCTCTGTCTCTCTAATGTGTTAGTTTCTTATTTATTAGATATGAGATGAAGTGAAGTAAAGTTTGAAAATTTAATTATTCTGTGACAACTAATTCACCCCCCGTCTTAGTTGTCTATCCTTATTTTTCCAACAATTGGTATCAGAGCAGGTTCCTCTTAAGAAGTCTGAAAGCTTGAGGTGATCCAGGATGGCAACATTCAAGAAGGACAGTCCAAGATTTGGTGGGACTAATTACTCACTATGGAAAGTTAGGATGTGATGTCACCTAAGGTGTATTGGTGAAGCCTACTGGAAGATTACAAAAGATCTATTTGTTATTCCTGTGAATGGTCCCTCCACTGCTGATGAGATCAAATATGTTAAAAAAAATATCAGGGCTATAGAAGCTTTGGTGAGTGCTCTAACAGGTTCAGAGATGGCTAATGTGGTAGGACTGTAGACAACTCATGAGATTTGGATGAAGCTGGAAACTTTGTACGAAGGATATGCACAGGTGAAGATGGCTAAGCTACAGAGTCTAAAAGGAAAGTATGCAAATTTGAAGATGAGTGAAGATGAAAATATCACCTCTTTTATGCAAAGAGTAAATGAAATAGTGATGGGTATTACATGTGCCAATGGTTCTTTGAATGAGGATGAAATTGTGGCTAAGATACTCAGATCCTTGCCTCCCTCCTATAGAGTGAAGGCTCACGCTATTGAAGAGCTCAAATCAGTAACAAAGATTTCAAGAGATATGGTGGTTGGTAACCTTGCTTCTTTTGAATTAAGTGAATTTGGTGAACCTATTCCAAAGATTGAATCTACATTCAAGGATACTAAATCTAGAAGTAACAAGCAAAGATATAGTCTAGGAGAGAGTTCCAGAAAGATATCCAAGTATGATGAAGAACTGAAGCAGCTTGAAGACAAAGAAAGAGAGGTAGAAGAATTGGAAGCACTGATTGTAAAGAAAGAATGCAAAGGGAAAGGTAAGGATGGAGTGTTACCTATTAAATGTTTTTCATGCAGTAAAATATGTCATTTTGCATCAAGATTCCCTAAAAGGGTCCCTAGAACTAAGCCTAACAAGTCTAGATTCCAAAATAAATGTTACTTTGCTGAAGGAGTGACTGATAATGAGTCTGATAAAGATATTCGAAATGAAGATGAATGGGTTTTCATTGCTACCATTGAAAATAGTCCTATGGCTACTAAATCTACTAAAGATGAGAAAGTTCTTGCAACCCGAGTTGAAGAAAAGGATGAGTGGGTTATTGACAGTGGATGCTCACATCATATGACTGGTGATAAAAACAAAATTTTAACTCTAGAGAAATATGATGGTGGTGTTGTAAGATTTGGATACAACAATGCTGGTGTGATTCATGGCAGAGGTTCTATTTGTCTTGGTGGTAAGGATAACACTGATGATGTTCTTTATGTTGAAGGTTTGAAGCAAAATATTTTGAGTGTTGGATAGATGGTAGGCAAAGGCTATGATCTACAATTCAAAAATTGAAGATGAAAGATACGTGGAAGTTTTGGCAATATGATTGCTACTGGTAAATAGATAAAAGGTAATATTTTTCACCTGAATACTGCTAGAGGGAGTTGTTTAATTGCTCTTGAAAGTAGATGAAAGTTGGTTGTGGCATAGAAGATTATGTCATGTAAATTTTGATAACATTGTCAAGGTAAGTTCCACTCAAGTAGTAAGAGATCTACCTAAGTTAGTGAAGCCTGCTAACACAATTTGTAAGGAATGTCAGATGGGTAAACAAACTAGAGTCTCTTTCCAGAGCAAACAGTTTCATTCAAATGATTTGTTGGAGCTGCTACATACTAACCTCTATGGTCCCTCTAGAGTTAGAAGTATTCATGGAGAAAGGTAATTTATGTTGATTATTGATGATTATTCTAGAATGATATGGGTTTCCTTTTTAAGAGAAAAATGTGAAGCACTAGAAAAGTTCAAAAGTTTCAAGGTTATGGCAGAGAATGAGAAAGGTCTAAAAATCAAGTGGCTAAGAGCTAACAGAGGTGGTGAGTTAACCTCTAGGGAGTTCAGCTCTTTTTGTGAAGAACATGGAATTAGAAGACATTTATCTGCTCCCCGAACCCCTCAACAAAATGGAGTTGCAAAAAGAAAGAATATAACAATTTTGGATGTTGCTAGAATAATGATGTTAGAAGGAAATGTGCCCCAGAGCTACTAGAGTGAAGTTGTAAGAATTGCTATGTATACTTTAAACCGGGTAAATGTTAATGACAATTCTGGTAAGACCCCTTTTGAGCTATGGTTTGGTTATAAGCCTACTGTTAAGTATTTCAAGATCTTTTGAAGAAAATATTATATCAAGAGAGATGATGATATAGGAAATTTTGATGCAAGAAGTGATGAAGGAATCTTTTTAGGTTATTCTACTAAGAGAACAACCTACCAATGCTATAACAGAAGATTGGGAAAGATGGTTGAGAGTGCAAATGTCAAAGTTGATGAGGATTCTGTCAAAACATCAAGATATTGTGGATATGATTCTGATGAAGATAATACAAACAAAGGGAAGAATTTTCAAACACATAATCAAATTCAAATTGTGCCATATGTTCCATATGTTCCATTTGTTCTGGTAAAGCAACCTCAATTCATTTTGGTAATTCAAGGTAGTCAGGAAGTAGAGATAAGTGCAAGTACTAAAGGAAGATAAGAAGGATTAGAAGTTCAAGAAAATTCCAAAACTTCAAGGTATGTAAAGTTAAACCATTCTGAAAGCCAAATTATAGGAGATAAGAATAAAGGAGTGCAAACTAGAAGGAAGATTGCAAAAGAATATTTCCTAATTTCCAAGATTGAACCTAAAAATGTCACTAAATCCTATCAAGATGAATAGTGGATGGAAGCTATGAAGGAAGAGTTAACACGAATTGAAAAGAATGACACATGGATACTAGTTCCCAGAGCTAAAGACAAAAATGTGATTGGTAATAAATGGGTGTTTCAAAACAAGTTGAATGAACAAGGTGAAGTGGTCTGGAATAAAAAAAGATTGGTATGTAAAGGGTAATCTCAGATGGAAGGTGTTGACTTTGAAGAAACTTTTTCCCTTGTTGCTAGAATTGAAGCTGTTAGGTTATTTCTTGCTTATGCTGTATACAAGGACTTCAAAGTCTATTAGATGGATGTGAAGTTAGCATTTCTTAATGGAGAACTAGAAGAAGAAGTATATATTGAACAACTAGATGGATTTTAGCTAACTGACAAATAAGATATGGTTTTCCACTTGAAGAAAGCTCTATATGGAATCAAGCAAGCCCCTAGAGCCTGGTATGCTAGATTGGGAAAATGCTTACTGAAGCTTGGATTCACTAAAGGTACTATTGATAGCAACGTATATTTTAAATTGGATCATGATAAAGAATTAATTATAGAAGTCTTTGTTGATGAAATTATTTTTGGAGGAGATGATGGTTTGCGCATGAAGTTTGCTGATGAGATGAAGAATGAATTTGAGATGAGTATGATTGGAGAGATGAAGTTCTTTCTAGGATTAAAAGTGACCCAGTTAGATAAGGGGATATTCATATCTCAGTCCAAATATGGGAGAGAGCTACTGAAGAAATTTGGGATGGAAGATTCAAAGCCTGTAGGTACTCCCATGGTGACTGAATGCAAGCTAACACAGAATGATGATTCTCCTAAAGAAATCAAACTAGATACAGGTCAATGATTAGTTGACTACTTTATTAAACTCAAACTATACCAGATATTATGAATTCTATATGTATGGTTGCTAGATTTCAGGATGATCCCAAAGAATCACATGTAACTGCTATTAAGAGGATCTTCAAATATCTAAGAGGAATAGTTGAATTTGGAATTTGGTATCCAAAGGATGATGTTCTCACTCTGAGTGCATATATTGATGCATATTGGGATGGTGATGTAGATGACAAAAAAACTACTAGTGGTGGTGCTTTCTTCCTAGGGAAGAAGCTAGTGTCTTGGTTGAGCAAAAAGCATAATTCCATTTCTCTATCTATTGCTAAAGTAGAGTATATTGTTGCTGCAAACAATTGTACTCAAGTGATATGGATGAAACAAATGTTGAAAGATACTAGGGTGACATATGAAGAGCCTATTGCCATGTACTATGACAATTCAAGTGCAATAAATATTTCAAAGAATCCATTGACTACACTCTAAGACTAAGCATATATCAATCAAGTTTCATTTCTTAAGGGAGAAAGTGAATGAGAAAGAAGTTAGATTGGAGTATGTATCTACCAAAGAACAAATTGCAAACATCTTTACTAAACCATTGCCAAAGGATACTTTTGAGTATCTTAGAGGAATGCTAGGGGTGATTACCCCTCCTAATAAGAACTAGAAGATGCATTTACTTACATCAATCCATGAGCTACATTGCTATATTCTGATCCAGATTGATGTTTTTGTGGCTGCTACTTAGGGGGAGTACTCAGATGTGCAGATATGTGGTCAAGAGCGTGTCTATGGAAAGTTCACGGTTACCTTTTCCATTGATTTCAAAGGGGGAGAGGTGCAATGTGAAAAATATTTCAAAGGAAAAAGAGCCTAGTGGGGAGAAGTGAAGTTGAGAAGAAGAGTTAGTGCGTTGGGTTGATGGTATTTTTCACATCATGTGTTGCCATCAATGCCAAAGGGGGAGATTGTTGGATGCTATGGATATGTTGCTGATATGTGGTTGCCATTGATGTCAACACTATTAGCATTTGGTGTACTAGAGGCTGTATATGTCGAGGATATTGAGAAAATTGTAAAAGAAAGTGTATTAGGTTCCCTATGGAATTGTGCAGGTCTTGAAGGCATTTTGTTCTTTATGTTGAAGTTTAGCTACTATGGACTAAAGGGTTTTTTGATGAGTGTATCTAGATCATCTACTGGAAGTTTCAGAGGTCCGCATATATATTTGTTCATGTTGTGGTCTATGTTAGTGTTCCTAAGTGAATTTTGTGTAATTATAGTAATTCTAGTTGATGTAGATGTTTCTTTATTCTTTCTTGGTGCTCTTGGATGCTTCTAGATCATGGTCTATCTTTGTGGTATGTCCACATTGATCGGTGTGCTCGTGGTCGAATATTTTTCTCTATATGCTTAGTTTTTCATGTTCTTGGCCGACATGATGGTGGTAGCATGTTGTGGATCGTTGAGGTGAAATTAATTGAAGCCTTTTTGTGTTGGAGTTTTAAATTTGGGTATGCGCTATGTTGTGGCTGACCTTGGTGGATTCACATTAAAAATTTATTTGTAAATTTGTGCCAACATTGCAAATATGTTTTATTTTCTTGGCCGACTAAGTTATTGATGAAATCTCATGTAGTGGATGTTTAAGAGCGATTGTTTCATCAGTGTTGGTTGTTGGAAAGGTGTTGAGTGTGATCTTATTTTTGTATGTGTGAATATCATTCAATTACAGAGTAGAGTGTGAAGAAGGTGGAGTGAAGTGTGAAGTAGTTTGTGAAGGAGTTTTTTGTGCCTAATTGGAACTGTAATTAGGCTTGTGGAGAAGCTTTTCTTTTAGTTCACACCCTCCAGATTTTAATCCCATTTTGTATTGTTGGGCAACAAGCCCCTTTTGTATTTGAGTAGTGAGCTCTAGGCAGTGTGCCTGAATGCATGTGTGTTCCCCTTATTATTTCTCATTATACTTTTAATAGGGTATAATCTTTTTTTTTTTTTTTAGACTGCAGGAATCGGGTAGCACGACCCCCTATAAACTGCAGTGCGCCTGGTAAACTTTTTAACGTGACCGGTGGCGCTGGCGCGACACGCCCTCCGGTACCACGGGACGGGGGAGACTAGAACTCGTGACCAGCAGAGCCGCAACGGAATTACTTAGCCAACCGAGCTAGGGCCCCCGCCCTTAATAGGGTATAATCTTGTGGACTAACATCCACCATCATTTTTCTACTAACAGGGTTTCCACGTAAAAATATTAGTGTTCTCTATCTCTCTGATGTATTAATTGCTTGTGGTTAATTGCTTATTCATTAGATCGAAGATTAATTTAAGTAAAGTTTGAAAAGTTTATTATTCTGTGACAACTGATTCACCTCCCCCCTCTCAATTGTTTGTCCTTATTTTACCAATACACCTACCATGTGGGTACCCTTGTTGGAAAGAGACACTAAAAATATACTTTGGTGTTGTCATTGATGGTAACCCTAGTCAGTGATTGGATCTGCACATCATCATTTTCTCCTATCGGCATACAAATTGAGGACAACTAGTACGATTAGAGTATATGGCAGTTTTGTGTTCTTCGATTCTCATGTAGATTTTTTGTTTTTATTCTGAGTTGTGGATCTTATTAGAGGTTAATCAATGTATGTCTTGTGTTGTCCAAAAACTTCAGTGCCTTGTATCAAGTTGTATGCAAATTTGGAGGTCTGTTTGGATATCTTTTTGTTCATCTGTGTTTTGTGGTTGACCCAGATGATTTTAAGTGTCACAGATATTTGAGGAGTGTCTACTCAAATATTTGTGTTTGATCATCTTGATTTGGATCCGAGCTAAGTTGTGAATGACCATTGTGGATGCACATTGAATATTATTTATGATTTGATCCGACAATTGTAAATATTCTTAAGTTTTATTCAAGCCGATTGTTGTGATTAAATTCTTAGTTGCGAATATATATAAATAATCAATTGTATCATTTTGTGTATGTAGAAGGTGTGTCGATGTGTGTTACAAATATCAGAAGGGTGATTGAGTGATTTATGCACAGTTTCACTTATGTATTATATATTTTGTGGTGAGAGTTAGAGCATAGTAGAGCAGAAGTGCAAAATCAATCAGAAGGACAAAAGATTGACTACTGAGCCTAACTAGAACTATAATCAAGAATTTTTAGATGTTATTCTCTCATTTCATTCTCTTGGATCTAATCCAAATATTTTTAAGGTAGTGTGCCTTTCTATTTTGAGTAGTGAGCTCTAGGCAGTGACCCTAAATGCAAGTGTAGTCCCTTATTGTAAACTTATTTTTGAGTATACTTAGATCATATTGTGGATTGGCCATCTAGCGTAGTTTTTCCCCTAATAGGGTTTCCACAAAAAATCCTTGTGTTATGGTGTTGTGGCTATTAGCTTTTTGTTCTTGCATACTTTTCTTGGTTGAATGTTTTAAGTGGGTTAAAGATAAGAATAATAAAATTAAATTTTGCAGAACATTGATTCACCCCCCTCTTAGTGTTGCTTGTTTCCAACAATTGGTGTTAGAGGTAGTTCCTTGAAATAATTCTAACAACTTGGGGAGATCTTGGAAATTGTTTTCAATGGATACAAGCAGTCTTCAAGAAAAACTTTTGGTGGCCCTGGATGATCTTGACCAGTCAAATTTTGAGAACCGAGAACTACAAGAAAATCTTGAGAATGTAGAGAAATTCATTCAGTTGAATTGAAAGATAAAATCAATGAATCAAGGGAGAAAATAAAGGAGGTGTGATTAGCTTAAGCGAAAGAATAGAAGCATGGAAGACAAACAACTCAATCATTCCTTTAAGGAGAAAACAAAAGAATATGAAATTTTTTCCAAGGAAAATGCTGCCCTAAAGCATGAGATGGAATCTATCATGATAAAAATGACCAAGGAGATTGAAGATAGAAAGAAGAATGAAGAAAAGCTTGCCAAATCCTTGAAAGAAAAATCTGAAGAATGTAGCCGACTAGACAATGAATTGGAAGAATCTAAAAAAAATGAGGAAATGCTTGAAAAATAGCTTGATGATCTCATAAATGAACTTACAGCTACAAATGAGTACAAGGAGAAATTCAAAGCAAGCTTAGCCAAGCTTGATGAACTGATTAAAGGTTAGAGGACTGATGGTGACAAGTGAGGTCTTAGCTCTGAAGAAGGAGAAAGTTCTGAATCTAGACAAAGGAATTCTGAACAAGGGAGGTTCAAGCAAGGAAATCAGATGAATGGAGCTAGAAGGAATTCGACAAGACAACCAAATGCTCAAAGATTCAATGGTTACTATTTTTCTTGAAATAAATTTGGTCATATGGCTTCTTAGTGTAGAAGTAGGATGAATCCAAGTGGACTATCATTCTCAGGTCAGTGCTTTAATTGTAATAAGTTTGGTCATGTAAACACCTTATATCTGTAAAATAGCTTGAACTTCACAACACATTAGCATGTTAATTCAAACTATGCAAATACCATAGTGTTCCTATGAAATACTTTAATCAATTTAAAATATGCACATAAGATGAAAATATTCAAGATAACTAAATAAAGAATATAAAAACATGATCCAACTTTATCTCATAGTGGATTGGTGCTATTGTGGAAAAGAGCCCTTTCCCAACCCTTGATAAGCTTGATGTTGCAAATGATGGTGGACAAAATCAGTTCTTAGTTAAATAAGAGAATGACTTTGCATGAAGATTGTGGAGGATTCGATGAAAAATGAAGGTTCTCATTTATAGATTATTTTGATGAGAGAAATAGCCAAATGGATGAATTTGGTACAGAGATTTGACCAATGATATGAAGCCACTTGTCAACTTGTGATAGGTTGGAGGATGAACAAATTTTGGTCAATGTGCCAAAGAGAGGGAGATTTCAAATTTGAATTTGAGAGTAAATGTTGAGTTTGAATTTTGCAAGGGACATGTGAGAGACATGTAAGGCCTCATAAATTCTTTGTTGGGTGTACATGTCCACTTGATTTTGAATTCAAATTTGAGGGAATATTCCCCAAAGATGCCATGTTGATGGAAAATGCTAATTTTAATAAATCAATAAATTGATTTATTGGTGCAAGTGGGAAAAGCTAGAGGATGTGATGGGTGGTTAGGTTAGGTTAATCAGGATTAGATTAGCTTAGGTGATGATTAGATGCTTTGACCCCTTTGACGTGAATGTTTTGATTTATTTAAATAAAAAAGGGATGAAAAGTGATTTCAAACTTAATTAAATAAAGGGTTGATTTATTTAATCAAGGAGGGTCCTGTTAGGATCAAGTTGATTTATTTAATTTAAACTAATGAATTTAGGAGATTGATAAATAAACTTGATTTATTTGCTGAATGGATGAATATGACCCAATCGAATGCATTATGCCAATTTTGCATGTCTACATTTTGGCCCTCTTTGAAGCAATGTACTTGTTGCATTGGTTCAAAGAATAAACTTGCCGCCATCAAAATTCAAAAAAATTATGATTTTTTCGGTTGCCCCAGTGGAAAGAAGTACACTATCACATTTCCCCCTCAAGAGATCAAGCGAAAAGATTCTATTTGAGGGTTGATCTCACGATAAAGAGGTTCAAGATGGATGGTTATGGATGATGATGCAAATGAGATGGTTTTAAGATGCTTAGAATAACAAATCTATATTATCTTAAACAACTTAAATGATGATATGATGTGAGATGGATGAGATTGATGATGTGATATGCTATGATTATGAAAATGTATGATTTATGCACATATATGATTTATAAGATGCTTAGACTAACAGATCTATATTATGATGATGATTATGCATGTGAGATGATATGCAAAATACTGATGGTTTGTGGATGCAATATGGATGTACTGATGGTGATGATTAACTATTCATAACGCGATGTTAGTGTGAAAAAAAAGACATTAGATGATGACAAGAGGATCCAACAAGCCAACTTTATGAGAGATGATGATGATGATATATGATGATTATTTGCTTATCAAGGATTGGGATTTTAAAAGGGCTACTTACCTTATGTTTGATAATACACATAGATATGATGCATCAAGGTATAAAGAACCAGGATGGCATTGTACCTAGTGCGATGGAATTTGACTCAACAAATAGATAGGATTATTCTTGTTCACACTTGACATACGTAAACCTTGCTAGGACGTACCTAACAAAGCAAGTATTCACCAAGTTATTTTACAAGAACGTCCAACAAGCACAATAGACAAAAGATAATGATCGTTGCCCCATTCCTATCTCTCTAGATCCTTTGTTTAGATATCATCGAGAAGTCTTTGGAATGAGCGCAATAAGATAAATCAAAAGAAAAGATCAAGTACGCAAACAAGTCAATGTTCTTCATACCTTCAACCAGAGGGATGTGTTTTGATAGGATAAGAATCCAAGTGATATCCAAAATGGTGCCCATTGTCAGAACGATATATCCTAGCACATGCATTGTATAGGATGGTCAAAGGTTGTTGTGTAATTGCTTATTTTTTGGTCTAAAGTGGTTGAGGTGGATGCTTTCGAAGGATCATCCATGAGTGGTGGTGTGAAGTCTAAGGAACCCCAATCATAGTCTAATAACTTTGTGATTTGTTCAATATGTTGTTGTTTATCTTATTGTTGTGCGGGATCCACTTGTGTGGTTGGTGTTAATGTGTTTAAATGATTGGATTTTTTTTCTCAATGTTAAAACAACTATTTGGATTAGGGTTAGCTTCAAGTATGTGCAGGATCATGATGGGCCAAAAAGTGGTGATATGATGGGTATGTGTAGAGTATGTGGCTGACAACTTTTTTTACCCAAAATTGATGAAACGAAAAGGGTTTTTAAAGGAGATTCTCAACTTTCCATCAATATAAATTATGCTTTACTTTGAATTTAATAAATAATTATTATTCATTTTCTATTTGAATTATGACTAAAGTCTTGATTGATAGGTTGATTGAAAAAAAATCATAGCTTTCAAATGGTATCACATTTTTTAAATCCAAAATATGCATCAAATTCTATGCTTCGTATACTATAGGATTAAAAAAATAAAAATTGAATTTCATGAAGTTTTGACCAAGCTAAGGTGGTTAGACATACCAGGTTTTATATTTTTAAAAAGTTGTAATAAAAATTCATAATTAATTATTTACTTGGAAAAAATTTGCAAAAAATATGCATCACATTAGGATATGAGTCCTCTACTTATATCTAAAATATTATAAAAAAATATTATTATTTTATTGTGGTTAGGGTGGTTAGACAGACACCTACTTCTTATTTTTTCCCTAAAATTTAAGTGCTACAGCATTGAAATTTCA
>VDFB02052394.1:0-29212 GCA_007258455.2 Sequoia sempervirens
AAACTTGAATTCCGATACTTAGAGCAGATTTCTAAGTGAACTTTGACAACTTTACTTCACAATCAGCAATCAGCAATTTCAACTTCAACTACTTCGTATCAGCAATCAGCAATCTCACACTTGCAAGTCCGTACTTTTAAAGTTCTCAATATTTCAACTCAATACTTAACAAATCATATTTCAGGCTCAAAGCCGTGCCTTTTCAAGCAACTTCAATTGCAGCAAACACTTCTGTACTTTGACAATGGCGTACCTTTCTCAACTCAGCAAACTCCAGGCGTACCTCCTCCAACCAGCAAGTACCTCTCAGCAACTTAAGGCGTACTTCTCTCAGCACAAATTTAATTAACTCCAAGTGCGCCTCCTCAGCAAACTCAATTCCTGAGCAAAATTCGAACTTCTTCAAGCTCACTCAGACTTAGCAAATTCGCCCTTCTTAGCTGTGAAAGTGAGTGAAAACTTGCTCATTTTATAGCTAAAATTCAAATTCTAGAAGACGTTAAATTTAGCCAGTGCCATTAAACTCCACTACTCCACTTCAAGAATTCGAATTTTCCCTCTCTGGTGTTTCTGACACTTGTCTCCAGCCGTCGGGAATATTATTCTTCTAGAAACTTGACTTTGACTGGCGTTCTGGATTTTGCTTTCAAAAATTTAATTTAATTCATCCTTTTTTACTCACCAGCCGGAGCTCTGTCACTTGAATTCGAAATTTTTTTTTTTTTACTTCATCATCTGCTCTGGAAAATTCACCTTCAAAGAATTTAATCAAAATTATCTAGGCAACTCCCTTCAGATTCATCATTCGAAGAAAATTCATCTTGAAAACTCATTTTATTCAAATTTGCCTTAGAAAATTTAAAATTTTCCCTTAGGAAAATTCACAATTCGAGCACTGATCAAATTCTTCACTGAAAAAGTGTCGGCGAAGCTCAGAAGACTTGGAAATCCATCATTCATCGCAAATGTTCAGTACCCAGAAGCAAATTTTCTCCAGAACGCCTCGAATCCATGGGTACCCAACGAACGGGTTCATTTAAATTTTTAATTTTGAACCTTAGAAAAATATATTATTTCCATCATTTTAAACTCGTTCTTCGCCTGTGATCACTCTGTGTGGCTCTGACTTCTTGAAAAAAAATTTGAATCACCTTGCAATATCATCGTCTCTGACTTCATCACTGAGAAAAGTTGCTCGTCTCGGAAAATTTTATCATCTAAGTTCTAGGCATATTTTCCAAGGAAAAAAAATAATTTGCCTTAGAAAATATTTAAATCATCTCTTGCATTTTGAGAACTTGCCTTAGAAAATTTTTGATTGCCAGTGGAGAAAATCCTCATTTAGAAAATTTTTATTTGTTCCGGCATGCCTTGTACATCTTATCTCCACCTCATCCCATATCACTTCACACTGAAGAAAAATTCATTTAAAAGCCCAACGCCTTAGATAATTTTTAACACTTAGAAAATATTTTGTTTCTTCCCCTGAGGCGCCTAGCACACTTCATACATTTCAACGTCTTCAAGATTTTTTTAAAATCACCTTATAACTCCCTTCAAACATTTTCCATCACACGTCTCTTCACCACCCTAGGCGTATCATACTTGAACTCTTAACACCATAGGCGCATATTACACTTAGCATTTTATTCTCAACACCTTCGAATATTTTCTAACGCCTAGCATTTTCTAACAACACATCACCTTCAACGCCTAGCAAGATATTTCTAACACCTATAACCTTAGGCGCATATCACACTTTGAGAGGGAATTTAAAAATCACGCCCAACACCTTTCCTTCACCACCCTTGGCGCATTCTTAGTGTGGAGGGAGAACGCCTATCTTTTACCACCTTTTCACCACGCTTTGGCAAAATTTTCATCCCACTTACCACCTTTATTTACCACTTACAATCCAAACATGGGCGCATTTGATCCTAGCAAGAGGATGACTCTTCGCCTTTCCATCTTTTGTCTTGACATGCACAACTTTGGGCGCATTTTAGCCCTTGAGGAGGATAAAAAACTTTGACCTTGTTGACTTTGGGCGCATTTCCATGTAGCTGATGGATGAAACTTCTCCAACGTCCTTGGGTGACCTTTCAACTTCCAATTTTTGTCTTGACATGGATGACTTTGGGCGCATTTTCATGCTTGTGAAGGATAGAAAACGTTGACCTTGTTGACTCTTCCTGCCTTGGGCGCATTTTGGTACCTGAGAAGGATAAACTCCAAGTTGGGCGCATTTTGATGCATGAGGAGGATTTTCATGTTTGACTTTGCTTTGACCACCTTGTGAACTGGGCGCATTTCACCCCCTGAGGAGGATGGGCGCATTCTGAGGGGTGAGGCGGATTTTTCATACTTAGAAATTTTTCAACTTTCCTTCTTTCATTTTGGGCGCATTTTGCCCCTGCTGCAGGATAAACATCTTTGACTTTTGTTTGACTTTTCTCACCTTGGGCGCATTTTAGCCATGGTGGAGGATGAATTTTATTTTCAAAAATTTTCCACGCCTCTAGCTGAGGTGGGCGCATTTTCCTATGCCTGCTGGACGAGGCTCCAGACTTAGACAAATTTTTATCTTCCTCGCCAGCTTACGTGCCCTGCTATTTATAGTAAGTTCTCTGAATTTGGACTTCTGAAGCTCGGAATGGCCTGAAATTTTAAACATAGCTTCTTCAAAACTTTATCAATTTGTCGGCACTGCCACTTTTAGTCACCCTGCTATTTATAGCCTGTTTCTGAAGGTGGCTTACTATAAATAGTAAGCTCTTGTTTCGAGTAGCTCCATTGCTCCGATCGAAGTTGAAATTTGAATGAGGCGCCTCACCACGCGACTGGTTATTAATGACGCGATGCAACTGATTTACTATTTTTAGCATCGCTTCAATCTGGACTTCTTCTTATAAATAGTAAGTGCCCGCTTGACCTGAAATTTCACCTCAAATAGAGAAGGCTCAAGAACGCCGGGATCGCAGCGGTTTACATCGGATTTTGAAGATTGACTTTGATGCCTATTTTAGGTCTGGTTGAAACCCTAACTTGTAATCGCATGTGATTAAAAGATCTCCGCTTGCCTTCGTTACGGCATTGCGACGTAAAATTTCGTGAATCAACTGGTATACGCCGACATACCGCTAAAAATAGCAAGTTCTTACTGAGTAGAATTTCAGTTAGGAGAGTCATGGCACTATCATGGTTTTGGAAATCGACAAAGAATCACCGACATGCAAAGAAAAGCTCGACATGCAAACTCTAAAAATAGCCCCTGGGTTAGTCAATCCCTAGCGGTCATCTCAATTTGCATGTTAAGCATCATCGCCGGGCTGGGTCCTTTAAAAAACCTGTATGAACATCCGCATGCAAAGAAAATCTCGATCTCCGACCTCAAATTAGCCTCGAAGCCTGATCGCTAAAAATAGTAAGTCATCCGTTTTCGCTCAAATTTTGCATGCAAGCGGCCTGATATGCTTTGAATGCCGTGTGACTGTCGGAATCTCAAAATAGCTGACGGACTGCATGTAATTTCACACTTACTAAAAATAGTAAGTATTCGAATTCATGAAAATTACCGGAAGCTCGGCCGGATGTCCTCACTTAATAACAATGTTAAGTTCATCCTTTCAATTTCACTTTATTTCACCTTGATTTGACCGTAAAAGTTCAAAACCCTAATTTTTGATTCTACAAATTTCACGCTTAAGCTCAATGATCTGACACAACCCCTCGAAGATCTTATTACACTGTAGTGTTATGATGAGCGAGAGAGGAAAACCTAAGCCAAAAGCATCCTATAACGGAAAGTAAAAAATTAGTCCTCATCTTGAATGGAAGCTATGTGAAAAGGTCACAAACAGACTCTAACCAAGGGCTCCAACACCTAGATTAAAAATACAAAAAGATCAAAGTTAGAAATTTATAATGAAAGGCTTAAAGTTAAATTAAAAAACATATATTTATATTGAACTTGAGATTAAAATTAAAATCAAAGTTTGGAAGTTACCTTCACGATCTCTGTAGCTTTTTGTGCAAACAAGGGGTCGAAGACTATTGCAGAAATTCTATCTCCTTCGGCCTTCTTTGAATATGAAGAGTCATTCCATGCTTGACTCACGAACATTTGTCTTAGAGAGCCCAAAGAATCCAAAATGCTTTGCAACGTTAGGAAAATTGTTGCAAACCTTGTGGCACCCGATCTCACCAACTCCTTCCCTTGCGTATGCTCTCTCATCAAACTAAGAACCCAAGGGTGATTGTAGATATATTTTGTGATGCTCCTTGCATCATCTACAATCGGTGCCACCCAAACAAGTTTGCCTATGTCCTCCAAAAGAAGGTCAAGGCAATGAGCCGCACAAGGTGACCAAAAGAGTGATGGATGTCTACTCTCAAGCATCCTTCCAGCTGCCACATACGCTGCTGCATTATCTGTGATGACTTGCACCACATTAGCAATCCCCACCTCCATCACAACTTCTTCCAACAACGTACACAATGTATCTGCAGTTTTTATCTTGTTGGAAGCATCCATCGACTTCCAAAACACAACTTCACCTTTGGAAGCAACCAAAAAATTAAGGATGGTGCGGTTTCTCCCATCCGTCCACCCATCAGAAAGAATTGAGCAGCCAAATTTTTTCCATTTATTTTTTTGCTCTTCCACCACATGCATTGCCCTTTCGGTTGCATTTGTGAGCAACCTACAAGTACAAAGTAAAATAATTAAATAAGTACAAAATTGTAAGTTATAAACAAAAAATAGCTTGAATTCAACATAAATAATAAATTAATTTAAATTTTAAATGAAAGAACATAAAATTTAAGTTGATTTGTCACTTACTTCCCACTCAAATCTTTGCGAGAAGGTGGCTTGAAGCCTTTTCCCGCAACTATCAATGAAGTGACCATATTGTGCGAATAGGGACTATTCGCTACATTGAATGGTATGTTATTGAAATACCAAAAATCAGCACATGCCATGGTAGCATGTTCATGCACCTCCTTGTTCCATCCTGTAGCCTCCAATGATACTTGTGCTCCTGGTGTGTTTCTTGGCACAAAAAAACTCTGTGGGTTGCGTGAAGATGAAGGTGGTGGTGGCATTGGCACTCTAGTCGAACTAGAGGACAAGGGGGGCCTAGAGGATGGTGTGGCTGTGGCTGTGGTGGTTGTGCCATGAGTGCGAATCCGTGGACCACGAAGAGAGCCCACAATGCCAACAATATCTGGCTCTGCATCCTCATCTGACTCTATCTCCATGTGCTCGGCCTCGTGCTCCTGAGTCCCATGGGCATGTGCATGTCCACTGGCTATGGCTGCTGCTATGGCTTTTTTAGCCCTCTCCTTTTGCATTTTTTTTTCCTCAGCAAGTGAAAGTAGGGCAAGCATCTCTCTTCTAATCTCTTCTTTGGGCTTCTCACAAACCTTGGCATCACGCTGAGGAATGCCTGCTAGATGGTATTTGAGGCGATTTATGCCTCCATGATATGTTTTTTTGCATTCACACAAACAACTGTTCCAGGCACTGGCCCTCTGACACCATATTTCCATGTAGGGTCTCTAGCCCCTGCAGGACGAGTGCCTGGAACCCATGATGATGCTGTGTGAGGGGTGGAAGTTGATGGGGTGGGGGCGGAACCTGATGCTGAGCCTGAACCAGAGCCAGAAGCCATTATAGTGTGTAATGTGTATTCACTGATCAATGATCAATCTACACATTCAAAAAATAAGCACAACATATTAGTTTTTTAATATAAAAAAAATTTAAAAACAACCTAAAATCATTAAAACTTAAAAAATCTAAAGCTAAATTCCATTTAAATTGATACAAATGTGCTTAAATGAATTATCAATTAACATTATTAACTAATCTTATCATTCTACACAAAAAATGAACCTAGGTCTGAAAATTTCAAAAAATAGTGAAAAAAATGAAAAAAATCAGCAAAAATCAACAAAAGATTGTGATGAATTTTGTTTTTTGGATTCTAAATGCAAAAAAATTGTTTCTTTGTGCTCTATCATGTCTTTTTTTCAATTTGGAATGAGTATTTTGCAAGAACAATGAAAGAAAATGATTAATCAAAAACAAAAAACAAAAACAGAAACCCTACCTTTGAATCGAATTTCTCTTCAAAATCCACACAAAATGGCGTTTGAATCTTCTCTCCTCGATGGAAAATCGTTGGAAATGATATCTCCTTGCTTGGGGGGGGGTTTCAGCTCCTCACACAAAGTATCAATTGATTTTGAAATGAAATGAAGAAGACAAAAGACGTTTTGTGCTTTATCCCTGCGCGCGCGAGTTTTTGGCTCGGACTCGCGAGTTTTTGGCGAGTACTCGCCATAAAAACTCGCGAGTTTTTGGTAAAAACTCGAAAAAACGAGTTTTTAAGTTTGGCGAGTTAAACTTTTAAAAACTTGTTTTTGAAAAAAACTCGCGAGTTTTAAAAAACCCGAGTTCTCTGCGGGTTTTCCAACTATGGCTAAAACAACTAAAGCGTAAACAGAAGTTACTAAAAACTAACTAAGATAACTAAAAGGAAACTAAAGCTAAGATGACCATTAATATTACATTTAATATTTTAATAACCTCCCTTAATGGTTATCCTACAAACAAAAACTAAGTCTACCCATATTCTTTTGGAAGCACATCATTGGTGACGGATAACTAGAGAAGCATAATCGGCTCGTGATTACTAGTCCTTTCTCGCAAAACAATCAAATCAAGACATCGACACACAAAAACTATGAGCTTCCTCTACTTCGAGGTAGTATAACTTTTTTCATTGAACCTTTGTGTACTTTCCAACATGACGTAGGACAAAGTAGCCATCCCTCCCATTTTCCAAAATTGAGGTAACACTATGATCAGCTGGCACAAACTCTAGACAATCAGCTAGCACAACTCACGATTTTTCAAAAATCGTCTAAAAAGGAGGCTCAAAAAGTGTAAGATTTTTCAGAAAAACCTTCGAAAACTCTAAAAAAGTAAGATTTTTTTAGAAAAAAATCCTCAAAAAACTTCAGCAAAATTTTTATAGAAACATTTTCAAAAACTCTTTTAGCAAATTTTTCAAAAATCGAAAAAACACTTTGCAAAATTTTTATTTTTGCCAAAAAAATTCTGTCAAAACTGGCTCAAAAACTTCTTTTTTTCAAGCTGCCATGAAATCATAATTTTTACAAAATCACCCAAAAACAAAGATGAAAATGCCCAAAAAATCTAAAAATACCCATTCACAAATTGGGGCAAGCACAAACTTCAATAAACAACCCAAAAATCTTCTTGAAAAAACTCATGAATCTCTTCTCAAAAACCTCCACAAAATCTTCTACAAAAAAAATGGCTTAAAAAAATACCTTCAAATCAGATTATGTAACCCACAATTCTTCCTCTGACAAACCCATGAAAAATTTCCTTCAAAATTCTTCACTAAAGAAAACTTTGATTTTCAAAAAATTTCTAAAAAACTTTATTCAATTTTTAAAAAACTTTGCTACAACTAATAAGGTTTGAGCTTGAGCTCTGATACCATGAAAAGATAATTGATATTCATAATTACTTAATTAGAAAAGGAGACAAAAGCTCCTTATAAAGAAAATTACAAGACACTGTTTCTAAAAAGAAACAATCGTTAACAAAAGCAAACAAAAGCAATAAACTAAAAGATGCAAAAACAACTAAAGCGTAAACGGAAGTTACTAAAAACTAAGATAACTAAAAGGAAACTAAAGCTAAGATGACCATTAATATTACATTTAATATTTTAATAAAACCCTAGCACATTGTTTATTGTGGGCTGTAAGATTTTATTAGGTTTGGAGGCCAAAATTACAATGTTATCAGTGCTGGATATTCAGATTTGAAGGTATTCACTACTACAAATCATTCATTCCTAAGTTTTTTGAGGACGGTTGCTAAAGGGCAACAATTTCAAACTTAAAGCTAGTCATTTTGAGAGCCCAATACCATTTTTGGAGGGTCGGCTAGGGTTAGAAAATATTCTAACCTAAATCTGCAATAGTTTGGTATGAAATCTGCTCACTTATTTGATGAAAATATCTAATATGTAATTCTGGAAATTTCTAGGCAGTTTTAAGGTTTTGAATTGTTATTTTTCTTATCATAGTAATATTCAAAATTTTCTATTTTTCAGTTGTAAATCTGATCAGAAATTTTGTGTTTGTTTGGAGCTACATTAATGCAAATAAATTTCAGATTTATGCCCTAGTTTGTGAAAGATTTTGTTATTAGATTTGTGCCCTAGTTGCAGAAATTATTGTTTTCTTTTAGTATCCTATTTGGGGATATTACATAGTGAGCTTAGGTAGTGTAAATATGGGGTAGTGATCTACAGTTAGACCAACAATTGTCTTAACCAAAAACCATTGCTCATGCAAATAGCATTTTCACTATCCAAGCAAGGGTGTTGATTGAGGTCTTTGGTGATTTGTAACTCCAATTATCCTTCCATGCTGCAACTTGTAGTTTGGTAGAATAGATTTTACAATAAACATTTATGGCACTTGTTAATGAGACCTTGCATGGTGAGTTAAAGGAACAAACTTGCTTTCCGGTTTAGCTTTCTAAATAAAGTCAACTCACTCAGGCCCATGACAGTAAAGCAGTTGTGTATAAGCAGATATTTACTCAATTGATGACCCAGGTGATTGAACTTGAGAAAACGGAATCAAAGATAGTCACTTAAAGGGAAAACTCCAGGAGGGTGTGCATATGGTCAAGAGTTCCAATTATTCTTCTATACTGCAATTCAGAGTTTGGTAGAGTATAGTCTATAGTAAACATTTATAGCACTTGCTAATGATGCCTTGCAAAGTATGTTGGAGAAGCAATAGGCTGTTTTGAGGAGGAGTTTTCTCAACAACCACAACTCACTCAAGCCCAAAATAATATTTTAGGCAGTCCCGATGACTTCATTTTCAAAAAAGCAATTTAAACATTATTATAGGATCAATGTAATTTTTAAAAAGTGTTTTTTGTAATCTAAAAAAATATTTTAAATACTTGGTGGGAAGAAGTAAATTCAAATAGAGGGCCCAACTAGAAAAGAAAGTTATTCGCTCAAAACAAATCAGTAGTATTTTTTCATTTCACTATTGCATCGAATATGGAGTTTGAAGCATTCAAAGACAAAAACCTTTTTAGTTTTCATATTTGGATTCAACCATTCAAGGATGAAAAGCCTCTTGGTTTTCAAATTTCAACTCAAGGATGAAAACCCACTCATACCTGAGAAGTGATTCCATCAAGGGATCACAATTGTGTTGATTTGTTGAAGATTGATTGAGGATTTGAAATCATTTTCAGTTGCTACAGTGCCGCTACAGTGTTAAAGGGTTAGTTTTGTTGATTTTGAAGGGTTTCAAGTTTGAGATTTCCGATGTGATTCAAATATGCTAGTGTGTTTGCCAACACAGTTCACTGTGTGGTGTGTTGCAGATTTGTTTAGTCAATGTGTTCCTTATCAGATTGTTCCAACTTTCAATAAAAGATTTCCCATTTCAGATATTGTATTTCTAGCATTGTGATTTATGCGTATTTGAAGACATCAACAAAGAATCACTATCTATATAAATTTCTGCACTGTTTCATTGATATTCTTGGTAGTGTTTTATGTTCTAATACCCCTTGCACATGATCTAAGCTTTCTATCAATTGCATTATTCATGAAGGTCATACTGTGTACCAGCAGCCATACTGTAATGTCTCCTTTTTAGCGTGACCATGACTGTGGATGGTTTAGCCTATTCTTGACCCCCGTAGGCTAGAGCAAATGGTTAGGGGGCCTTATTTGGCAATATTCGGTATGGCTTCGCCTCCATTGATCAATGAGAGTTCAGATTTGACCTTCATTGGACTCAATTTGGCACACTTACTATTTATAGTAAGTGACTATTTCAGGATAGTCAGGGTTTCTATCTAAAGCAGGGCACCTAGACGGGCTTCATTTGCAGTGCCAATCCTTTACACCATTGGTTTGATCAAATAATGAGGGATTTACTATTTATATAGAGAGGGATTTACCATTGGTTTGATCATATAGTAAATCAATGGTTAATAGAGAAGGATCCTTACTATTTTAGTTAAGGCAGTTGGATGCACAGTGGATGCAGTGGTTTAACTCCTTGGTTCAAATGGAATCGAAAAATAATGAGTAATTATGGAGTTATGTTATTTTAATTATTAATAAAATAATTAAATATAAAGTGCAATTATAATAAGCAATGGGGCCATGACCCTCATTTAAGTGATTTTTAAAGTGACAAAGGAATAATTAAAATATTTAAATGTTATTATAAAGTGTAATTTTATAATAATAAAGTCACTTTAATTTTATAAAGTGCATTGAGTGAAAATTAGAAGTGGGAATTTATTTTTTATCCCACGTTAGCCAAGAGAGTGTTTGAGCTCTCACAAGAATAGAATAAAAGGGACTTAAAAGCTCATTCTCAAACATCCAGATTTGATATTGATATTTGATAATTTCTCTTGTGAAGCCAAGGGCTTCTACGGTTGCTCACATTTGTCTTTGGGAACGAAAACTCCCATTGATAGCATAATTGAGGGGGTGAAATATCCTCTGAAGGGTTGCAATTGAGGAGGTGATAATTCAGTCATCTCAGCTGGGCAAAATTTGTGGCCAAGGGCCAATTTTGCATGGTTCGATTGGAGCATTTGCTAGAGACATTTTGGTATTGAAAGTCTTCATGCATTTGGCATTCTAAGTGGACGAGTTGCATTAGGAGGAACCTGATATCAGACATTTCAATTATAAAGACATTGAAGATGTAATGTAGAATACATTTATTGTTGACTGCTACAGTACCCGCGCTACAGTGACATGGTGAATATTAAAGCAAGTGTTTAATACTGATCTATTCTTTAAAGATAATAATTTCTGAGTTTATCTACGAAGCTAGGCTTGATTATGGGCTGCTACGTGAGTTCTTATGTCTGCTGCAATATCTCAGACCATTGCTAATGTCTCAAAACCATGTTAGAAGGCAGCAAACAGATATTTATCAATGTTTCATTATGCATCTATAAGTCTGAGATAAATTTAGTACTGCTATTTGTATTTCAGATTGCTAGATCTGTAGTTGTAGGGCTCAGAAAGAGGCTCACCTATTTTCTTAAGCTTTACTTCTATCTACTATGACTGTACATGTAATTCTGAGTGCCCAGTTTGAGATTCACCCATAAACAACACTCAGAAAATCACTGTTCAAGCTTTACTTTGTCACCCAGAATTTGTTGTTAACACTGTGCTATCTATTAGAGACTTTGCAATAAACTGTCATCAACTTCTGAGCATGGACTGAGCATGTAATGGACTGTTATAAATATCTGAGCGCTAATATGTTATAAAATCAGACTTTAATGAAGACAGAATTATCATTGAAATTACTTGCCAGTGTTATTTGTGATCTACATGCCTACTGCTGTTCATTTTGAGTTGAATACTCTTATATCCGACCATCATTCATATTCAGTTTGGGCCTGTGCAAGTCTTCAGTTGTCACTGTGCATTGAGTTTAAGTGGTTCCCAGATTCATATATTCATTTCATTTGAATATTATTATTTTGTGCAATGTGATGATTTAAGTTTGATAAAATGGTACATCAATCAAACTAAATTGATCGAGCAAAATTTGTGTTAGCAAAGTGTCCACTCGGGGTGGTACACTACACATACCTTCTGAAAGAGCAGTCGCTGCTTCTTTGGGAATTAATCTGCCACCGTCCATACCATCTCAGATTTATAATATTAATCATTTCTGTACCATTGCATGTAGATTTGCTTTTAATTTTAGTATTAGATGATTAATGCTATTTCTATTATGAGTCCGCACAGTACAGATTAGATTGTTGTTTATCTTCATATTTGCAAAATGGAGATAGGATTTGCTAAATCACATTATTTCAGTATTGGTAATGGGCTTTAAGTCTATAATATGACTGTTAGTACTTATCCACTAACTTGTGCAGTGGGTTATCATATTTCTTAGCTGTTTCCAATATCTGATGAGAGGCAGATTTGAATGTATTGCTGTTTACCATCATCAATCCAGCAACATATTGGATTAAGTAATATTGATGCTAGGGTTTCATATTAATCACATTGCTCACAACAGCAGTTTGTATTGATTGATATACTCATTATTATTGACAGCATTCATTCGTTGGAGTTTGGTAGCCATATCTTATATGCCTCAATTGATTCTCAGTTTGTATAATTAGAAAATTCCATAAAATAGTCTATTTCCTAAGGTTGCCCAATTGGTGATATTACAGTCTCTTTGTCCCATTCTAGGCAAAGCTATATTGCAGCAAAAAAAGACCTTGCCTAATATAAGTTTTACATTTATGTATCTGTGGAGTAACCTAGTAACGGCAGCACTGTTGCAAGAAATTGCACCCAGAGTATGTAAAAGTCAAATTTGTACAATACAACCATTTGTTTATGTTCACAAATATGTATGTTTTTCCATGGATATTGGTATAATTTGGAAATGGTATGTCCTGAACCTTCTTATGCTAAATTTGTTTAAGTCCTATCATAAATTTCAAGTTTACCTTTGTATAGTTGAATGTCAAGACTCAAATGAGTGATAGTTTTTAATTTAAACAACTTCCTTAGTGGTAATCTATCATACCTCCCTTGTATCATAAGATTTAAATATATATCATTGTTATTAGTTTTGAGAAATAGTTGAGAAGATGGTGTGAAATCAAAATAAAGAAATACATAATAAACAGAGTTAAATAGAATCTATGGCTTCTTTTCTTTTCTGGTAACCAATATGAAATACCCCACAGAGACAGAGTATGTCACAGTGTTACTACATGTCATTCCTTTTCTGTTTAGATAAAACTCTAGTTGTGTACTCTTTAAAATTGCCCATCGCATGTGAGAGAGTCATTGATCAATAGGCATTTCCCATGGAGATTTGAAGATGACGAAGAGCCAAATTCATTTTACAATCAATCTTAGAAATTGAAAGGTTATTGGCAGGGAAAAAATATACTTCTTGGCATTTGAGCTTACATTACAGTTAAAATTTTAAAACTAATCCTTCGAATTGTGCCCAAGTTCACCTCAGATTCTCAGAAGCTTGTTCTAAGTGAATTGCACTTTTTGTTGGCAAAATAAAGATACCTTGAAATTCTGTATCGAAGGTAGAATAAGATGCATTGAATAAATGAAATATACTTTGGATTGCACTGTTGGGTAATATTTGCAGGTTATTCAATATGACATGCCTGTGTTTCAGCTCTGTTCTACTCTCTGAGAATTTATAAATGATATCCTGCATAAGCCTCAGAATTTTATTTGGCACCTGGAAGATAATCATGTACCTTGCACTGCACCATACCTATCTGCATTTGAGAAATTTTCACCTCTTCTTAAGAAACAATAATTAAGAGTTATGCATCTCACCTGGAAGCAAGTCCAGCAAAAAGCATCCAACTAGCTACAGTCATTATTCCACCAAGCTCTGTGCTCCTTCTCACCAAGCATTTCTTATCATCCTGCACCCAGGCCAGTGTATATTTACAAAAATTGAGATATTACATGCATCAAAATAAAGACACTAAGAGAAACTTCCAAGAACAGTACTCAATGCACTGTAGTATGGCCTTAGTTTGGTTAATAGATTGCCTGAGTGACAGGTTGTCAAAAACACTTTTTCGTATTATTGAATCTTCAGCATTCACATTCAGGATTGGCAATAGATTGAATTATTTTGTGGAAGTCATCTAGTATCTACTGTAGTCTTGTCTCATTAATGTCTTTTGGAAAAGCCCTTGAAAGTTTAAAATAATCAAACTTTTATTAGGGACGACTTCTTGTACAGTCCATGACCTTTCCCCCATTCATGAACTTGTTCTCAAAGGCAATGGAAAATATATAAGCCATGATTTGCAATGAACATTCTATAGCTGTCCTCACAAGCATATGTGGAGCTGGGTTCAGCAGAAATGGATGGTGAATTTCATGGTTTGGTTCAGGTTTGGGTACAAGGCCAAGACAGGCCTAGTTTCACTTAGCTTCTGGCCCAAATTATTGTGGGTCCATCTGGGCATAAACATTTTTCCTATTATTGAATCTTATTTTTCACATTCAGGATTGGCAATAGATTAAATTTTTTTTTGTGGAAGTCATCTAGTACCTACTGTAGTTGTGTCTAACTATTGTCATTTGAAAAAGCTCTTCAAAGTTGAAAGTACCCAGATATTTATTTCAGAAGACTTCTCGTGCAGTTCTTGACCTTTCTGGCATTCATTAATTTGCTCTCAAAGCCACTGGAAAATGAAGAAACTATGATTTGCAATGAATGATCTATAACTATCCTCATAAGCATATGCACATCTGCCATCCTATCAAGTCAACTTCTGTAGAAACAGCTGGTGAATTGCATATGTTGGGTTCAGGTGTGGGTACAGGGTTGGGATGGGCCTGGGTTTGCTGAAGATCTGGCTGACACCTCAAGTTCCCTACCCCACAAGGAACCCAAGGTACCTAGGCTAAACCCTAAGAAAACAGTCTGAAGGCACCTGTAATGAAACCACAGGTCAAAGACATTTAGTTAATATTTTTAAACCAAAAAAAACATTTTAAATTCACAATTTGGCATTAAGTTACTTAAACAGCCTTCATTTGATAAATATGAGAGACCACAACACCCACTTTACCTCCAAGCTGTTTTTTTCAATCCTAAAGCTTGCTGGATATGCTTTTGAAGGTAAAGGACTGACAAAAGGATTCTACCACATTTGTTGAGTATTACAGGAGAGATCTGCACCTATGAGATTTACCAATCAAAGATAAGTTTATTTTCAGATTTGTTCACATTTTCAGGATTTTTTTAATTTTTCCCAGATTTTTCTAAGTTTTTTTTTGTTTCTTTTAAAAAAAGTTCTAAATATTTTTTTACACCTTTTAAACATAACATAGGGTTATAAGTTTATAACATTTTTTTTTTGTTGTAAAGTTGTTTTGTTTTGTTTTGTCACACATACAAAATGACTACTACTTCTAGTTTAGTAGGCCTAGTGACAGAGAGGCATTTCAAAATTTACCCAATATCACATCTTTGGTAACATGTGACCATGATTGAGCAGTTTCTTAGTGATAGGGGTTTTCATTGGTGTAATAGTCAATGTTGTAATGAAAAGCTCATATGGTAGAACGAAAGCTCTCCTATGTGATATGACCAGCCAAGGAATTAAAGTTTGTCCAAAGCCAAACAAAAAAGAATTGCCAAAGGAGCAAATTAAGGTATATATTAAAGAACAAGGAGATGCTAACAATGTAGGAAAGAACAAAATAAAAGATGAGAAAGAAAGAAAGAGCATGTCCTTTATCTAAGAAAGGATCACACAAGCCTCTTATTGGCACTATAGTATCAAGCATCAATTGACCCACATCCTTTCATTCTGCCACCATCTTTCCAATAAGATTACACCCCTTTTATTTCCCATAAAAGAGACACATTGGAAAAGGGCTTCTAGAATGAGACGAGGAAGATTGCAAAACAATACATTTCTCATTGCATTTATGCCAATGAGCTTCCTTTCAACCTTGTGAGATCATCAAATCAGCGAGAAATGATGATTGCAATTGGTAATGCAATTGTTGATTATATCATTCCTAAGTGTGTGAAGGTGTGCACCACCTTATTATCCAAGGAAAAAGCTTATATAGAGAGATCACTGCAAACAATCAAGGAAAAATGGTCTGAAAAAAGAATGTCTATATTTTTTTAAGAATGGAAGGATTGCAAAACTAGACTATTAATTTATGTATTGTAGTGTGCCCTATAGAGGTGATGCTTTTGAAGGTAGTTGATCATGAGGGGCACTTGCAAACTTCATTGTCGACATCCTCACAGAATCCATTGAAATGGTGGGCTCCAAAACAAATTGTTCAAGTCATAACAAACAACACTAACTAAAAACTGCAACACAATAGGTTTATTGGTGGAAACTAGGTATGGATATAATTTTTGGTCAATATGTTGTCCATTCCTTTGACTAGATGAAACAGAAAATTGGCACACAGATCGAGTGGGTCAAAAAATCTTACACTAAGATTGAGGAGATTCAAATGTTTGTGACAAATCATTATATGTCACATGCCATTTTTGAGTCCTCCAAGGTGAAGTTGAAAGTAAGTTTATGAAATTTTAATATTTTATTAGTTTATTTTTTTGTTTACTTAAATAAATTTTAAATTATATATCATCCACTTTTTAATTTGTTTTCTTTTTTACCACCATGTTAGATTATTGAGATTTGATTCACATTACACACATTTGTTTTAAGATGACTCAGTAAGGTGCGAGAGCATTTGAGCGCCATGGTCATCAACAATTTTTGAAGTTGATGGAGTAAATCAGATACAAATAGAGCCCAAAAGGTCAAAACGTTGATCTTGGATGATGATTGATGGGCCCTAGTGGATTATATTTTGAGTTTCATTGAGCCTACCATGAATATGATTAGGTTTGTTGATATGGATCAACCCTGTTTGCCTGAAAGTAATAATGGCTTGGACTTCATCATTGAAAGAATAATGAATAATAGAAACAAAGAATGACTCCACAATACATTTTTAAAAAGAGTGCAAAGAATTGTTATGGAGGACTGGAACAAGATGACCACACCCTTGCATCTCCTAGCATTTGCTTTATCTCCAAAATATTTGAGCACAAAGATACTTTGCTTGCTAGGGAGTGGGGAACCATATAGAGATCAAGGTGGTGTTGATGGGTAAAAGACTGCATTCAAAAGAATATTCCCAGATCCAAATGTACAAAGTATTGTCTTGGGTGAATTTGACCACTTTATATCTTCAAAGAATCATGATATTGAGGCTATTCGAAACAAGTACAGAAAGGAAGTTCATAAATAGTTGTACATGCATGGCCAAGGCTCTATTTATTTGCAACCTCTTGCAATAAAAATTATATCTCAGCTATGGATTTTTTATATTTTAACTTCCTTATGCTTCTTTCATAAGTCTATCTTTTTGTGTTTTATAATTGCAAATGTTATATTGACTTTGTTTTCAACAAGTTCTAAGTTCTTTTTTATCTAAGTGAAATTGGTACATTCTTTTTTATCCATTCAGTTAAGTGCAACCAATTGGATTCACAAAACGTATAGGAATTAGATCATGTGCATTCCAACTTGTTTCTCTTGTCACATAAGAAAGTCAATTACAAGGAGGGGCAATGAGGAATTGAGGTTTAACCCATGAGTGTGCTGACTTAGATGCTTCTATAGCACAACTTCTCTTAGTCTCTTTAGATGAAGCAAAATCTGCACAACATGACTAGTGGGAGTGGCTCTACAACTAATTGTAGTTCAAATGAACCAAATGTTGATCATAAATCTCTCAATGAAGAACAATATAAAGACTATTGATTGTAATTTTTTATTGATTTGAAATTGGACATTGAATCAATGGAGTGTGAGTATATATAATATATGTTCATGTACATATAAACTATGTTCCACAAGGATGCATCTCCAGCTTTGAAATCAACATCCCAATTCGCAATGGCGTTTTTGAGATGATGAGACAAGGGACATCCCCTAGCTATCCCAAAAAAAATTCAAAATGTCAAAATGTCCTTGAGACATGTACTAAAAAGGTAAAACATCAAGGGGACGTTTGGCCATCCCTCAACCATCTCAAGGACGTCCAACCATCCCCAATGCACAAAAATTGATCTATTTTTATAATAATTCAATTTGTTAAAAAATAGATTTTTTTTTCAGTAGAAGTCAATGGAATTCCAAATGACTATATGGGTTGGGGGTCACAGACAATTGTTCCAACACACCCAATCACACGTACTAGTCATCAATCTCGATCTCTTTGCAGTAGTGACATCAACTATTCAAGTAGATGTCTAGCATCAAATCATAGCAAATGCATTATTCAAACAAGGCTACAATATGATTGACACCTTAAAATTTTAGCAAGCCCCAAGAAAACTATTCAATTTGGCATTAAATCCAATCCCAACTACTTTATTTTTTCCACTCTTATTGTGAACCCTTAAATTTGTTTAATCCAAGTACCTAAGTTGTGTTTAAATCTGATTTCCATTATTATTAAATTAAATATATCAAATTTAATACATTATTATATGAGTTTAAGCCTATATTAATAATCATATAAATATATACATATATTTATTATTTATTGTATATATATGATTGTCATCCCCCACCATTCCATTAAAATAGCTCCCAAACTATCATCCTTGAAACACATCCCTGATAGTCTTGCTCTCCATCCCCAAAACACCATGGAACATAGCATATATATTATATATATGTACATGTATATATGTATAATATATGTACATTTATAATATATATGTATATGTATATGTATATGTATATGTATATGTATGTATGTATGTATGTATGTATTATCTATGTTCCATCAAGTTTCTAAGACACAAACGACAAGGGACAAGGAGATCATTTCTAGGAGAGGTTTTTTGGGAAGCCATTTTTTTAAGAGACGGCTATTAAAAATATAGGGAATTTTTAAAAATATAAGGAAATCTCAAATATTTATATGCTAACATTGACAAATACCTATCAATTTGAACTATTGTAGCTCTATTGGTCCTTACCTCTAGTTGTTGAATGTTGGACTATGAAGATTGGCAAAGGCCAACAACTATATGTGAAGTAAAGTAAACTTCTCATAGGTATAAATTTTCCGAAGGGCCTTCATGAACCCTTCTTTTGACTATTCATAATGAGATGGAGGCATTGTCCTAGAGCCCTAACTACCATTGGGACGCCAGGCAGCCGGGTGCATGCCATGGAGGTGGTATTGGTGGACTACCATTCAGGCCATGTATACGTGGCTGTGTTATGCATCTTGAGATGTAAGTGGGATCATGCTGGGCCCGGCATTCTTGGCGGCCTTTCATCATAACTACTAGATGCTTCAAGAACTAAGTCAATACCATGCATCAAGCATCAGCCATGATGTGGCTCAGTTGAAGGGCAATATCTGCAAATTGCGAGCAGATGCGAAAGTTAATTTCGAAAGTTCCAAGTTCAAATGAAGGAGTGGATGTTCATTGAAAGAATATGAAAATGTTCTGTTCAAAACAAAGGGTGTGCCGGAATCAGTAGTAAGATAAACGGTTTCTGCTTCATTTTCAATGTCGTCAAGGATCTTTTGTTTCATATTTTTTTCTTCAACTATACTTTAAAATGATATTGATGAGTGGTTGATGTTTAATATCAGTCCACCCACCAATGATGATAGAGTAGCCATCCCTTATCCAAGTTTCTCTTATTTCCTCCATCAACACACTCACCTTAGAATATTCCCTACCAAGGAGGGTGGTGTGTAGCTTATCTTTTCTAGGGAGGCAAAGGACAAACAACAATTACATCTTTGAACATTTGTTTGAAATAGAAGAAACCACATGAAATGGTGTGACATGGGAAAAGAAAATTTAGCAATAGAAAACTCAACCACTTGCATTGACTATACATTAAACAACCCTATGACAGTGGTAGTTCTTTTGTTTTCCTTGGTAGAACCTTCTCCCCTTTGACTCCCAACATTTGTGGTTTGGGTAAGCAATAATAAACTAGGTTGCATAATCTATATTAGCATTCCCTTATTTCTTGCCTCCCCCTCCATGTGCAACTTAGTTGCCTCAACCTTCTTAACAAGGGTTATTTTTTCACAACTTTTCACCCCTAGTCCACTTATGCACAAAAAATAAAAAATAAACCCTTGTGTAGCTACTCCTATAGCTTTTGTTGCACATATTGTGGAACAACCAGAATACTGAGAGGGGGGGTGAATCAGTATTCTCTTAAACCATTCAAACATTAAACATCCAATCACCAAAAGCATATTCCGTATAATAAAAACGGCGTTAACGGCACACTGTGCGGGCAAGTTTTACATGGAAAACTGAAGTGGGCTGTTGAGGTTGAAACCGTGGGTATGGCGGGGTTTACAAAAGTGCTCAGCGCAGTGAGCTCACTTGCCCGCGAGAAAAAGATAGAAGAGATTGTGGCTCGAATTTATTTTTGAGCCCATTGCAATTGCATCTATCGCTAATGCATGATGCGGTTGTGACTCGTCGACTAACTTTACACACTTCATCACAGTTGGATGCTGCTTTGGTTTCTTTTGCATTCCACATCACTTCGATCTTCCGCCGCCGACGTTCACCGGCCAGGGTTCGCCAGCGATATTCTGCAGGAATCGTCTTTCATATTCATTCATACGTGAGCGCGAAGGTCTGCCACCTATAAAAATGGTCGGCATGGTGCAGATTCGGCTAATTGGGTGGCGCCAATATGCGGTATTGAGGCTTAAAGAAATTTCATACATATCTGGCACTAAAGATTCAAACAAACGGCTTTGAAATAAGGCACGGATATATTAAATCATGGGGCCATGAAATGCTTATTTAACCTTCGCATACCTTTAAATTTGTTAGGTTAGCATGTCATAAGACCTAATAACAAAATCCTTCAACTGTGTATCCACATACGGACATGTGGACATCAAAACTCAATGCCAACAGGAATTCATACTCTATTGCCATCTGAAAACTTATCTTCAAAAGTGCAAAGCCAAAGACTCATCCATGGAGGAGTGCAGAATCTCCCACACAACTACACCATATAGAGAATAACTGTAATTTGCAAGGCCGAATTTTTGTTACTCATAACTTTCAATCCACTTGTCAAGCATGATGAAATCTTGGAATTAGATACATCTAACATCCACCAAAATAATGTTAGAAGTGCAGAGTGAAACCTTTATTTGTGAACTGGTGCAGACCCAAAAACAAATGCTCTGTTACACTAAATCAACAGTATTGACACTTACCCGATTTCCCATTTCAACCAACTTTACCGGACCAAACCTCTTAGCAAAAATGTCTTCTACAAACATTCCAAAACCTGTTAGAGCAAACTATAGTGATTCACATCATGATCTTCATATCCGGATATAATGTTAACATCAATGATAACATTGTAATGCTCATGTTGCCAACAACATCATCAATGAAAAACTTCTCATTCTTTCAACACATATGACATAGTCATACTCTACTCTCCACTAAAAAAAAATCTTGTCTCTCTCTAGTTGTTGCAAATTGTCAATGAATATTTTTTTTTTAATCTAGTGGGTGGGCCTTTGCATAGTTTTTGAGGAGTTTAAAAGACCACTCAAATGGGTTACTTTATGAAATATGCCCCTTAGTTTTTTCCCTTGAATTTCTGAGCACAAACCAGCACAACACTAAAGATTAGCGTTAGATCCCTAAAGATATCCAACTTGAAAGTAACCTTCACCAAGAAAGTTCACCAAGATCCTATTGAAGGTGAGGTGATAGCTTATAGCATTATGATCATTAGCAGCAATCTGAATTGAAATACAAAGCTGGAAATGAAATGTAGGCGGTGATCCGACCATGAGCAATCCACGCTACCACTTGTTCAGTGGGGGGAAAGATAATTACAATGAAATACAATTCATCTACTATTAGCAGGCATCCACTCAGTAGTGGGGATTCGCCACTTAATTAGTGGGTAAAATATGAAAGATACAATGTTAATTCCTCCTCACTAGCGGTAAACCATCTAGGGGTTATAGTGTTTTCATTAAAATTACAAAGTAAATACAGCAATATTATTGACTAGATTAGTACTACTAACTCACAGCCATACAATGCAAATTATCTACAATTTACAAAGTGCTATTACAATATTATCAAAGTAAAATTAAGGAAGATGATCTCTCACACTTATAATCTTCTCAATCACTGAAATACAAGCCAAAATCTGAACTAACATCAATCTAATTTATGAACCCAACAAACTGAATATTAGATTAGCAACTAAACCTTCATTAAATGGTTCATGTCTTCACCCAAAATGTTCCTATCTCCTCCAAATTGAATGCACATGAAACTAGTGGTCATAGATGATCGAGAAATAATGCATAACATGGAATAATTAAGTCTGATCTGAATCACCAACAAATCAAAGTGCAGACTAGCAAACAACACAGTCACCAATATGCTTATTCCTCCCACAAGACATCACCAAAGCACCCCAAAACTATATTCAACACTTTCTAAATGCAAGGCTCCCAATAAACATAAGTTATTCAATGCAAAACTACCTCCAAAGAAAGCATGAGTTCCAATGCTGAGCTAGGCTGAAAGGTACGGCCTTGAAAGAGGGCGAACTCCTAGATTAAATCATACACTCCATAATAAAATCTAATATTGCAGCAAGAGGGGCGCCTACAACATTAAGATGGAAAGGTAAAATACCCACAATGAAATTAAAATCGCTCAAAGAATTGTAATTGAAATTCTACTTCATCCATGACTAAACCAGCAACTCAAAATTGGAAATTATTACCAAAATTCTCCAACGTTGAAGTTGAATATGTACTTTTGAATGAAGCACACTCCCAATTGACCATCTAGAGAACCATAGTTTTAGGCCCAAAGAATGGTGTAAAAGTGTCATGTCCCCAAATTGGAGGTATCATAATTTAATTAATTTAATTAATTAAGTTGTCCAAATATTGATATTTCATAAGGATGACTAATTGATTATTTTAATTAAACTAAAGTGGAGATATTAAATTAATTATTTATAAAGTTATTCCAATAAATTAATATCTAAAGGATGACTTTATATTTAATTAGTTTAATAAAGTGCCTAAATAAAATAATATATCATAAAGTCACCTGAGGAATAAAATAATAAAATATTCTAGAAACTTCTTGGTGATGTGTTATGAAAAGTATAAGAAGCTTTGGCTATGCATTTGGACATCTTGAGTTGAATACATCTTTTCTACTACATTGGTAAACTTGAATGCTTGGCAAGTTGGTTTCTAGTTTTCGTTTGTGAAAGACCAAACCTAACTGGTTAAATGCAAATTTTGGTTATGAAATATCAACCCTAGTTGGATATTTGAGGGTGTTACTTTAAACTTCCTAATTGGACTTCATTGCAGATTTTGGTGTTGGTGAATAAGACGATTTTGTGAGGGTTTCATAGTCAGCATCATTGGCACATTGCAACCTTTATATCAGACTTGCCATGGTGGGCATTTGCATGGCATGCTCAGGCATCGTGCCAGCCCTCATGCCCATCCATTCCATGAGGCTTTGTGCGGGAGGGTTTTGCAGGTGATCGACCCTATTACCGAGGGAGGGGGTTTTGGGCCTGTAGAAGACTATAAGTTCATATCAGTGCTAATAAAGGAGGAATTCGTGAAACCATTAGGAGTTCTCCCGAGATCTTCATTGTTGGGCTTATCTGAACATGCTTTCGTGCAATTATTGGATGGGATCATTTCCTGCTGCCGAAGACAATCATTACAATAATTTGGGAAGCCAACATTGCTGCATTGCTCAGAAGGATTTGTGGAATTTAAGTGCAAGAATAACTTTGTACAGAAATTCCTATAAAGGGAAGCCCGTAAGTGAAAGGAAAAATCAGGGAACATGTATGTCGTTGTTAATTTCTGGCTCAGGATCGAGTTCCTTTGATGTTTTATACTCGTTTGTGTAGTCGCATGCATGGATCGAAAGTGTTAGCAGCCATTAAAACATAGAACGAGGTTTGTAATAAAGAATCATTATTAGCATATGTCTTTAAACAGATTTTGTAATCAGACTTCCATCAACAATAGTGAATAAAGTGAGGATGCAAGCCAGTGTTTGTAAGGTAATCATAGTTGTTTCGCGTTATTACATTTTATCATATGTAAGATTTGTGTATTTTGCATCTATAATCTAAAAAAGGTTACTTTTCAAAATTTTAGATGTTTGAAGCTGTTTATCATAAGAGTGGTTTGCAAGCATTTAGAGCATCGAATTCACATCAAAACAAAAGCAAAAGCAAAACAAGCAAAACACGTAACCAGCAGTTCAGGTTTGAAGACAAGTGTTTGACGAAATGTCAAGGCATAAAGAGGTGAAACAAAGGTCAGGAATTTACACAGCCGAGGACATGTTGATGTGATTTTTGTGACCACAGCAATCAACGGAACAAAATATCCAAAGGCTACTCCATTCTCTCTTGATCAAATTATTCCATACGCTAAGATTGCGAGAGAGATTGTACGTTCAACTCCAAGGTTCCTACAATGCAATGGAACACCCTCAGTTGGTTCGTTGTGATTTGTTGTTTCCATGAGGAGACTTACACAATTGTTCACAAGTACTTAGCAGCTAACAGCAGATTAATGATAGAAAGGGATTTTCGTACAATACGGATGCTTTGGCAATGAGGTACGTGCTTACTATTCTAACCAGAAATGTACTGAATTGAAATAAGTGCAGGGTTTAGAAAGTCTAAGTTTTATCCTAAAGCAGGACGTGGGATCAATCTCAGCAGACCTTAACCAGACTTTGCTTCACCTCGTGTTGGACAGCCTGTACAAAGTCAGTGCAATCTTCAAGGGGGTGGCAACGAGTGTTCAAATTACAATTCAGCATAAAGACACCGTCACGATGATGCATGCCAAGACGTGAATCATAATCGAAGTTAAGCTTTTAAAGTGTTCCAGTCAACCACATAAGGAAAACTTGTCGTCAGCAAGCTGCTAGTGGTATGGATTAAACGAAGCTTCCTTAATCAAACACCACAATCCACAACTAACATCTACTTGCATGAAATGAAATTTATTCTACTTTACACTACTTTGAAAATGCTAAGTGATTCGGAAGGACGAAAAAGCCTTGCTAGCTACTCACAACAAAAGATGCAATCATCATCAATGAAAATTCTTTTTATTGAGAGAGTGTTCACAACAACCTTTTACAAAGCATTCAATGAGAAAGCTTTCCTTCCTCTTCAAGCTATGCTAACAAACTAATGCTAAGCTATCACAACTATACTTTCAGTCTCTTTGCTCTATTCTCTAATCTAATCTAATCTCTATTGATGTGCAAATGAGGGGGGGGATGCCCCTTTTATAGCTGGCCAAGTCCAATGGATGGCTCAGATTACAATCAAATGGAGGGCTCAGTTCAAGCCACATCAACCCTAACCCTAAAAATTGCCAGAATGAGGAGTGGTACAATAAATGAGCCAAAAGATTCCCACTCACTCCCAAAATAGCAAAGGCAATCAATGCCTACTATCAATCATTTAGAAGGTCATCATCCAGAAAGGCATTTTCGTTCTTGTCCTTGGCTGCAAAATCAATGAATCTGGTCAACACAGCTTCAACCTCCTGAACCGAGATAGGCGGAATATGATCAAGCTGGAACTCTAACACTCTAATTGCCTACCCATGTCAAGTACAAGACTTTCTCCAAGCAACTAAAGCATCCTAAGTGTTATGAATAACACTAGAGAAAGTTGAGGTGTTCTCAAAGTCATTCTAAACAAAAGTCTTCACCTTTGAAAAGAAAGGTGGCAATCTACTCCTCAAACCGTCAACAGTCACCTCCTCAGAAGTCAGCCTCTTAGCACAGATAGCCTCCAATGTGTTCAAAACTCCATCAAGAATGTTCATCATGGCCTTTTTGACCCTGGCAGAATCTGTCTGTGTTGCATCAAAGAATCCTCGGTCTGTGACAACTGAAGAGTACCAGCTGGTGAAATCATATCTATCACCCTCCTGTATTACGCCTCCCTCAACCAAAGTCTATAAGGGAGTATGCATCACAGCCTCTAGACGAAGGACAACATTGGTCTGATAGATATGAGCCTCACCTCAAGCCTGATCAATTGCATCCATTCGTGCCACAATGCTGGAAGCCTGCTGATAAGCATGAGCAAGATCTTCCATAAACTTTTTGGTCTTAGCATGAACACCAATAACCCACTTATCTGCTTCTTGTGCCATCTTTCTCAAATCTTCCAAGCCGCTAATTGATTCTCTAGGAAACTCAATCGGAAGCTCAATCGCCGAATTCTCCTGCCCATAAGGACGAGACAAATGTTATACATAACTTATCAATGTCTTATACTCCTTCAATTTCTTGTATTTGCCTTCAGTCCGGAGCAATCTTTCCTTCAATGCCTGGTAGGAGTTATCACACTCCTTAATTATTTGTGCTCCTATGGGGCGACCTAACTCCATGGTAGTGATCACATAATTTTTTGGAATAACCTCATCTCAATCACACTCAACCCTTGGCACAGCCACGTGAAGGGTGCGAGAGCCATCCTCGTCTGTTGAAATCTTCGAAAACTTCCTAGCTCTCTTCTTTGTCGAAGGTGCACTGATCCTACTCAGGAATTCCTCTTCAATATTTGCCTTATGCCTGAACTCCTCTGACAGTATCCATCTAATATTCCTATGAGGATCATAATACTGCCTGTTGGTGTGGTAAGAAAGGTGGAAAAACTGAAGCTCATTTCCAGCTCCCTTGGCTGCCTGCAGTGAAGGACACACTTCATCTGAATTTCCCATGATGATTGGGAAGTCTAGTCCTCCCTTCTTTTTCTTCTAAATCTTATCATAGGTGATGAGTTGCCTAGATATTTCTAACACCAAGATCCTATTTGTAGGGTATTTGGGCAAGCTCTATGGATATGAAGAGAACCCTTGCAACCTAATGTAAGTAAATTTCAGAAATTGGATAAACCAACACCCGTACCTCTCTGTCAACTCCTAAGCTTCCTTGGAGATCATGTGATGAGTTCTTTGCTGAAGTAATCTTGTTATGTGCATGGTGAAGGCGTCATTGACTCTCTTGTAATGAGATGTGCTTGTCAAGTGCAGTTGCGAACAAGCCTCATGAATCTTGAACTACTGATAGCCACACCCAATAGGCTCCTTGTATGATATTCCTCTGCACTTCGTCATACGAGCCAACATGCAGATAATGTATGAACCCATATAGAATGTTTTCATTCTCAAACTTCGGAGCTACTCATGCAAATTATCACTAATCATTACTACCCAATTAATAAACTCCTTGCCTTCTAGCACAAGATTGATGTAGTAAAACATCCAAGATTCAAAGATGAACGCCTAGGAACATCCTCCGACCCTGCTACTCATCATAATCAAATCACAATATTCCTGCTTCAAATCATCTGAGATTATTTGCTTCGGCAACTTTGTGCGAGTTGGCTTGGGCTTGTTCATCCAACGAGAGTTTCTCATATCAGCACATTTGTCAAATGTAGAAGCATACATACGCTCAGCACGTTCTCTCGTTTTGTAGATCATCTTCTCACGTGAGGGAATTCCGAATGCTTCGACAATAGCTGCAAGCGTGAGGTTGGCAAACAATTTGCCATCCGATGAAGTGATAGTTGTTACACCCCAATTGTATAGTTACTACTGCATAGGAAGTGCATTGTAATGTACAAATCTTTTAAATGAATAAAACATAATGTTCTTGTTATCAATTGAATGTGTCCTATTTAAAATGATTGTCTCATTTGTCTAATGCTTATATTGATGTAATTCTTGAATAAATGTAGCATATAAGTTATGGAATAATGATATTCTAACTTTTTATGATGTTTTATGTGTACTACCTTGTTTTGAGCATATGACTTTTGTTGTCGTGTCATGATGTGCAGGAAACAGGTTCGTTCCTCTAGGCAGAGGAGAGATATCACTCGGGGAAGAGCTTGGTCAGGTAAACAGTAATGAGTACCAATTGAGCATACGCACACATACTATAGACTGAGTAAGCTAAGTCAGTTTGTTGAGTTAAGGGCAAGTCATCCATAGGCTTGTTTATTGACATTAGGAGTCTTGTCTTCTTCTGAATGCATGAATAAGTGATGCTTTCCAATGTAATTATATGTGGAATAATGTTACTGGTTAGGAGGTGGGCATGTATATATGTATATATTTATATACACCTATCCGTACGTATATTCATGTCGGTACAAACGTATGAGATGTGAGGTTCCACCCCAAATGGAACAATCCCTATTGCAATTTTTACTCAGATTTTTCTGATTTGTCTCAGTTTGACATATTGGACATATCGTCAAACAGTTTGCTTGCTTGCATATCTAAGTCGCTTACAATTGGTTTTGCATAAATAATCTAATATACTATCTCATCACATATAACACCCAACTAGTATCAATGAGTTAACATTGCATTCAAACATTGCATCATACAACATATGAAAAATCATGCCAACAAAATGTATGCAGATCTGAAACTGAATTCCCTCTTCACTAATCAATGCCAAAAGTCTGATTTAAATAAGAGAGAATACAATGGATAAGCTACAGCCATCACTTTATCAGATCGAGCAACAATATTCATACTTTCTTCCATTATGGTTGACCGACTTTTCAATGATATTACAGGGAAATGAAGTAATAGCCTTTTGCAAACCCCAACTGAGTATCATATGAGCAGATTTACCAATAAATAACACTCAGAAATGTACAGCAGTTCATAGTTTTAGGTTTACACATATATTCAGCCTTAATATTTGCAGCAAAATGATAATAGGCTTTTACAATTACAATTCGAGCAAAAAGCTTCAGATTTGCAATGTAAAGAAAAACCCAGAATTAACACAGCAAGACAATAACTTCAGATTTAAGCAGATTTCACAATGATAGATAATAATGCACGTATGCTGAAAATCAGACCTGGTAAAGTAACCGGTAGATGCCAAGAGCATCGATTAAACAGAATAAACCCACTCAACTGGGAATTGCACTGCTAAGCGAATCTATGCTGTAGCGGAGTCATTCACGTGACTCTGGCAAGCACTGGGCAGCATTTAAATGCAACTTTAACAAGATTCTTTGTAACGCTGGCAACAATAGCAGAGATTTGATTGATAATGAAACGCCAATGATGAATTCTGGATCTGCAGTAGTTAAACTTAGGCCCTCGGTAAGAGTTCTTAAATTTAAGCTAGAGTAACGGCGGCTTCCAGATGACTCCGTTTTGCTATCTTCAATGTGGTTCTACCCACCTTCGAATTAAGCTGCGGAAAGGTTTGGTTATACTCAATGGCATGATGGAAATGATTGAAATCTGCAGAAACCCTTGTTTCTCACAAACTCCAGAGCTTTCAAGTCTTTAGACAAAATCAAATGATCAATAGAATGAATTCTTTTTGCCCTTTGAAAGCTTTTATAGCCTCCTTGAGAAAATCGACCCATTTTGGCTTTTAAAAATCATTT